>BQKZ01002562.1:0-35925 GCA_036244855.1 Temnopleurus reevesii
GCCCCAAAGCTAATGTATGCTTTAATTTGAAATTGACATGCAAGTCAGTTCCAACATCATGAAACCACTCCCTTTTTCATTTGAAATTGTATTTTTTAATTCAGAAGGCATTTCCTACTTCACTTCACACATCATTCTTCTATATAATTAAGAACCAAACACTCTGAATAGTCAGTAGAATTTCCAAAGAGACATGAATTGAGTGTAAACAGGAAAAAGATGGAGCTTTTCTTACTATGGGTGAAATGTTTGTATATTCCGTGAATAATCAAGTCACTTCTGACTCTAACCAAGTGTGAAATTAAATATGTATCTAAAAAACGACCTGTATGCAAGAGCCTCATCGACTCACAGTACGTTAGTTCGCCTCTTTTGATCCAAAAGGACGTTAAATCTATGTTAAAACATGTGGATTTATGTCCTTTTACACCTCAAACGGTAAAGGTTATTTCTCAATGCTTTGGTATTAAAGTTCATGCTTTGCTGGCGGAAATATTGGAGGAGAGTTTGTTCTAAAAAAAGAATACGTGCAAAGAAATCCAAAAACATGCACTTTCCGAAAAGCAATCCCACAGTTATTTCTGCTCATAGTTTGAGCATAAGGAAAAGAATGCTGTTCTTTAAAGTACAAGCAAGGTGTTACAAGAATATTTCGCATCACTTTCCCTGTTCGGCATTTTGCTTTTTGAATCAATTGCCCAAACACAAATTCCTATTGCCCAAAACACAATCAAGCAAACAAAAGCAGAACTCTGCACACACATCTAATTGGGCTTAGCTGTCACTGAAGTTGGTCAAATGTTAATTCTTACAACTGGATATGGCCTAATAATGAAGAATTTATCGACAATCCAAACTGTATAGTTCTTGGACTTTAGCACCATTACTTGCTTAATCGGGCAAGTGCAAATTTCATTTCCTTGCCTGATGGCTCAATTTTGTTGCCCCAGGCATTCGGGCCAGTGGATTTGTAGCGCATGACAAGTAGTGGTAAAGCAGTGGCATTGGTAAGAAATTTCCACCAAGAGAATACGTATTCCCATATTCTGTAGAAAACATGGGTTGTGAGAAAAAAGATGATCTAATCACAAAAAAGATATAATAAATAATGATGATAAATGAAAAATACCAGGAGATATATCCCTTCATTTTGGATCAATTTTGTATGTACATCAATAATTTCCAACTTATTTAAGGTGGCCTGCCTGGAAAATTAAGGTCACAGGTACTAATTAATCACATAAGCTAATAATTCTTTACAATGAGTCGGCAATTTCATTTTGTGCATAGGTCCCATTAAACGCATAAAGAACTAAATTTAATGTAGTCCCCAGTGTATGAGAAATTTTTTCTTTCGCCCTCCTGCTAGTGCTACTGAAGAGATATAATTATCATGTTGGTCCTTTTGATTATTAGATTTAGGAGGAATTGTTGATATGGTGGATGAATTATGTTAACATAATTTTGCACATGAAGCTGTTTAAGCTGTTCTCTTTTTTTTTGTTTTGGCCGCACCAATTTAAAGTAATGTATAAGCTGAAATTTTTGCGATGGTTTATTTTCACTTATCGCGATGCTCGCCTCGCGAAAATTTTGACTCATATGATGTACATTCATATGTGTACAACCACTGTTAAAAAACATGAAAATAACAACACACTAATGTGTCAAACTAGTCCGAAGTCGCGGAAATATCTGTACGCTAAAATATTGGCTTATACAGTAGACATGATACTGGGTTATCTAGTTCTCTTTCTCTCTCCCTTTCTTTCACTTTCTCTCTCTTTGTGTCTCTACTGTTTCCTTTTCTTCATTATGGAGGTGATATTGTTTATTTTTTGTTAAGTCAACTCTTCATATCTCAACTTTCTGTTATTTTTTATGATGGAAATAAAAACCAACACTTCTTTTTAATTTCCCTTCTTTTTTACATTTAAGGTTTCTCTGAGGTCTGCAGTTTTCATGGGTTTTTTTCTTCAAAAATTTCTGATTGTATTGTCTGGTCATTTATAATGGACTTCATTTTCTACACTTTAAAGTGATTCCATAAAGATTAAATTGAATTTAAAAAAGTCATAAGTTGTTTTTCTGTGTATTGCCTTGTTTTTAAAAAAAGTATATTGGTTAAAATTAACCTAGATAATCAAGCTGGGTTTGAATCCCCAACAACTTTTTATTGACTATCAATAGATATTGAAAATCTGTGTAAATTACTGCCGATAGCTTCCGCATCAATAAAATATTCATTCTACTCATTAACAGAGCCTTTTATCATATTTCCTATATGGTAGATACGAAAACACTCGACCAGGAATTTAGGATCTGATTTATCATGCCTATTAGATATACCTTTCTAATACAAAAAAATCTGTTGAAATTACTGTTAACAGCTTCCGCATTCATAAAATATTCATTCTAATACCTTTCCTTCTACTTGTTCAGATAGTCGTTTTCTATATTTCTGCTATAGTAGATATGAAGACATGTGACCTGCAAATTTGATTTGATTTATTATGCCTGTTAAATATACTTTTATAATATACATATCTGTTTAAATTACTGTTAATAGCTTTCTAATTGATAAAATATGCATTCTACATTTTCTATATTTTCTCTATGGTAGATATGAAAACACTCAACCTGCAAATTTTGATCTGATTTGTTATGCCTTTTAGATATACCTTTATATTAAATGCAAAGTTTTAGATTTGGAATTCATAACTTTGAATGAATTTCTTATTCAAACATGATAAAGTACTATGACACAAAGATAATGAAATTAAACATTACATAAATCAAGAGTGAAACATTGCTTCTGCTGTTAGTTAATCTTATGTATATGATATAAAGCAACTTTAATACCATATTTAATGGGGTATTTATTGAACTTCGCAAAAAACATTGATAAAGCTATAAGAGCTATTTTCAGCAGTATGTAAATATTAAAGTATAATCAGGCCAACTAACAAAAATATATTTAAAACTTTTCAGTCTCTGAAATATTCTTCATTTGTTATTCACAATCTAATCAAAATGATTAAGATTTTACACTTATGTATAAATTCAAAAGCAATTAATGTTAGATGATGCTCAAATAATGTGTATTATCTTTAATATTGTGTACTGACTTGTATTTTTGTTGGAAATTAAATTAATAAAAATGAAATGATAGAAAAAATTCCTTTTTTAACCTTCGTAATGGCAGGGCCAGATGTGCAAATCGGTCATTAACTCTCATACTAGGAAATCAATTACACGTTGATGTGTGTGAAAGATGCATGAAGAAGACGCCGTTTAATAACAACTGGGTGCAATCAAGGGCATGTTACAGTCACATCGTAGGTACCAATCATTACAGATTTTATGACTATATTTTGCTTCTGTAAAGCAAAAAAAAAGACTGTTAATCCTTTGAAAATGACTCAGCGTGAATTTTTTTTGTCTTTTTGCCAAATTAAAAAAAATGCCAATGAAATTATCAGAAAATATGAAAATCATAGCCTGCAAAGTGAAAAGTTAATTTCAGTGAACTTGTAAATAGGCATATGAAATAAAGCATGAGAAAGTAATTTTCAGCCATTTTTGGACTTATTACTCCATTCTAAGTCTTATTTTTTATATGAAATCTGTACCAAAAATAATGATATCACCACACCATGACGCGTTCTCACAATCAAGAAAAGTTGGCCTCTCTTAATGCTGCAATGTGACTGTTCCAATAACGACTGCTCTTGTTTTAAAACATTTTTTTCATCTCAATTACAGTAGACTGCCAACAGCTGTGTTTGTAATCAATATTCGACAAAGAATAATGATTGCAGTTAGTCTGATGTTAGCGTGGCATGCTAATAAGTTAAGACGTGGAACATTTTGGGCCATTTTGATTCCACCTCCTGCAGAATCAACATGTAGGAAGTTTGCTGTGATGTGTCCTGGAAGTTTGAAGTCAAGGAACAGTATTTCTTTGTCACATATGTGCCATTCTCTTGTTTAAACTGAATTGCTGAATCTTGTTGTATGTGTTGCAGAGCATCCATGATTGACATTTTTCTATATATTCTGGAGATAACCAAACCATATTTTACCGGAATCCAGATCTTTGGTGAAAAACTATGAAAGGGGCGAAGAATATTTCAGGGAAGAAAGATCTTGAGGATTTTTTCTGTGGAATTCTTGCTGTTTTGAAATAATTTGAATCAAAGGAAAGCTCTTCTAGAGTGTTTTACTACTTAGAATGAAAATATACAGGAATTGATTTTGCCTGCTACATGTTATCTGCGTATTTTGGAAAAGGATAATTATCTTCAATGCCAATTTGGTTTGGTGGACAAAGGAAATATACCAGGAGAAACCTCCAAGTTATTATTTGCAAAAATACCACATTAGAAGAAGACGGTTCGAACTTGACTTGTGGTCATTTTTAAATCATTGAGTAAATGATTATTGGTACTGTTCTGTGGTTACTAGTGACAAGGATATCCCATCTTTCGTGCAAAGTTTAAGCATGTCTGGGAGCAGAATAACTAGCAGTTTTTCATCAATATGGTAGATAACAAACTTGTGTTGTGTTCAGCTGATGCTTACGGTTTCTGAGATCATGTGTTTTATGTAATGAACCTGTCATCTTGAGGGGACCCTGCTTTGGAACAAAGTAAACCCAACATTTCAGAATAGATTATCTTGTGGTGATCTTTGGCAGCCTGGCGGTATTTTTAGAAGATAAATCTTAATCATCTTTGTGGGAGCTTCATTTTGGGATTGTAATCAAAGTTCTTTGCCTTGGAATCAAAACCATGGAAGGATCTGAAGGGAGAAAACAAAGGCTGAAGATGCCTTCCCATCAGTCCTCAGATGATCTCCTGGACGATGCCGAGAATGCTGCAGGAGATGATGATAAATCCATCCCTGCTACATCTGCAGTTGCTGTTACTACTTCTACTACATCTGCCCCACCAACAAGTGGGGCTTGCAGTAGCTCAAGCCATTCCTCTTCTTGGGTAAGTGTGTTAAGCCCAAAATTATCATTAATGGTGGTAAAACTTGTATTGTTATGTGGTGTAGTGGTTCTGACTCTCATCTTGCAACCAGAGGGTAATGGTTCGATCGAATCAATTGTTTCCTTCAGCAAGAAATTCATCATTATTGTGCTGCACTCAACTCGGGTCAGATGAATGGGTACCTGGCAGGAATATCAATTCCTTGAAATGCTCGAGCACTGGTGGAGAGTAGCAAAAGCCAGGGTAATAACTATCTCCTTGAGCACTCTGTAGAGTAGAGTGGATATGTGCACTATATAAAGTGAATGTATTATTATCAATTATCCTGTCAGAACACTAATAGTAGTTGTCCTCTACTGGTACAGAAGTAGCAGCAAAGAAAGTGCTTAGATTTGATTGTTAAACATCAGGTGCTAATTTAGCACCTGAGAGTTTCTGTATTCTGTTTAGATACTGTACTGTACTAAATCTATTTTGATTCAGACAGCTATTGTATAGCCCACTCCATACGTTACGACCGGCTTGCTATCCGACTTGGGAAACCAATCTTCAGAGCATATGATATGGGCATTTTGACAAATAAAATCTACCCAATTCTTGTTCTGAAAACTCATATGAATACTAAACATATGATTTTAGTGCGTCAATCAACTTTATACTGGGAACAAGGGGCAAATCAGCTAAATATTTTTAGACAATCTTAAGATTGCTCCAACTGCTCGACTTCCTTATGACTCAGAGTTGGTTTCATGTCTTCAAAATGTCTGCCTTTTGCAAGTATATTTGTTCGAAGTAGTCTGAATTTGCTTTCAAAATTCTCACACCCTTTACTTACCCATTGGAGTGTTTAAACCAATTACCAAGATACCCCTAATATGAACATGACGCTGAATATATGGGGTTAATTTGCCTCTTCGCTGATGTATTATGATGTGATAAGAAACATGGTCTGAAATGTCATACTATTTGGACCGTGAAATAAGTAAAATCATATTAGATGTGAGAGTAGATGAGTGCAATGTATGAAGAGTAATTACCTCGATAAGAGGAGGAAATTATGTCATCTTTTTAAGGATCATGAAGAGACTCATTCTTAAGGCTTTGGGGAATTACAGCATTGCATATTTAATTTTCTAAACGGTGTACATGTTTGTATACATCTGGGGTAATTTGTATTTGTATTGAATAATAATTTTGATGATATAAGTAGAAAATGTACATGGTCTCCTTTTTCACAAAGTGACCTAAGCCAAGGTGTATTGTTGCATGAAGGTAAAGAAATCCCAAGATAACAAGAATTTTAAGGGTATCGTATTGAAATGCGTCTTGCAAAATTGTTTATAGGAAAAGTTTGTTTCTATGAAAGTTTATGATTCTCGCATCAGGATTCTTTTGTTAATGTAATTTTGTGAAACGGTGTTGATGTGTATCATTCATCGCGACTTTAAACAATTAGGCCCTCTGTGGTTCAATTTGCATGTAATGGGATAGAAAGATAAATATGCTAGTCAAATTTTCTTATTGGAAGAGTAAATTTATTTTCCGAGCATATGGAATTGAAATGTGTGGCAGATGTCAGCAATTTTCTCTGTTTGTAAAATTAATTTTAAATAGTTACTGCTGGAAGATATAGATTGTGTATATAAAACCATTATGAAATGATGATGATCATTATCAGCCCCAAAAGCTGATATTGAATTAATGATAATAATAATAATGAAAGATTTTTATATAGCGCACAACACAATCATGCGAAAGTCCCTATGCGCTAAGCAGAACATAGAAAAAAGAGAAAGAAATCAGAGGAACTGGGATTATCACTAGATCAGTTTGAACCCTGACTTATTTTCATATTTCGTGAGCTATGCCCCGAGTTATTTTACGGTTTGTGCATTCTTGACTTAAAATGTCAAAAATTTGAACAATTCAATTCTTTGTTAATGTTTTTTTTAATCTTTAATCACATAAATTCTGTATATGTTTACTATAAAAGTGTATTCAGCATAGAATAAAATAATTATTAAAAGGGAATGTACTGACAAATAAAATGAATAGTGAATTTTACTTTCTTGGCATGGCCTGAAAACCGGCCATTAGGGTTCAAAGGGTTAAAGAGATATGTTTGTAGGTTACTTCTGAATTTTTCATATGATGTAATATTTGTGAGGTAATTTGGCAGGCTATTCCATAAGATAGATGCAGTATGTATTAAATAATCTCTAACCGTATGATTTTGTTGCAGGTTTAGGTACAGTTTTGCCCCGATAACTGCACTGGAATTGCACAAATTATACCAACTGAATTTAATTTGTGTTGGCATGACCCCTCGTTCAAAGTGTCCCCATTTGAAAATGTTTTCAAAGTTGACAAGTAGAGAGTACACCATCTCCAGTGACGTTAAATTATTCGCTTGGATTTAAGACTTGCAATTTAGCTTTTCCTGTTGCAAATTATTCATCCTTCCAATGAATATTGATTTTGATAGGGGATTTTATATCCAATCTGACCTTTTCATCTCCTCCACATGCTGTTTTTAGAATCAATTTCTGCTCTTTATTTTGCATTGATTCATATTACACGATGGTTCAAACACAAGTAAGTTCATTTCTAGACAAATAAATTCATCTTTCATAGATCATATTGACTAAAATCTCAGCAGGAAATGTCTGATTGTGATACAAGTTGTCATTTTGTTGTAATCCAGTACTCCAGCCCACTACTTCCAACTTATTGGTGCAAATACGTAGGTCATGGAATGCAACGGCTTTTGAGATGCCAGAATGACTAGCCTTTTTATAGGCTTTCTCATTTCCCTCAGAGATTTCATTTTTTCCCCTTTATTCTTCTTTCTTTTTCCTATTTGTTCTCTCATATAAAGATTTTACTCTAGAAAAGTGGTCTATGCCCTTAAAGTATTAACATTTATTGCATGCATTTTATGTCCAAATAGAATGAATATCAGAATAGAGTATTCCAATCTCTGGTTTTAACAAAAAGTTTGTGAACTACTTCAAAAAAATGTCGGCTGTATAATGTGATGTGAATGGGAAATATGTGTCCCTTGAAGATAATTGGAGAATTTGGAGGATAATCCAATAACAAATAATAATAATAATAGTGGCTACTTGTATAGCGCACAGGTCCACCTTTCGGTGCTCATGGCGCTTTAATTGAAAGAGAAAAGTAGATGAAGACAATACAAGTAGAATAATCAATATATAAAAATAATCAAAACATCACTGTAATTTCTTCTCAAAATGATAAAAAAGAATTAACAGATGCTGCAGAAATCTAATCTGTATTCTCCCTCTTCCTCTTTTTCCTTCTGAATAGATGTATTATCACTGTATACATACTCACGCCTGTTTAATATTTCAGAAGCTAGTTTTCCCCGAGTAGGAATACCATGAATTACATTTAATGGGTATTGAGTCTATTCCACTGTGAATTAAATGATTAAACTTTCATAAAGTTTGAATCCATTCAATCTAATTTCTCTTACAATATTCATGCATTTTTATACAGTATGCTTGTGATATTCATGAAATTTTCAACACATTGTGCAAGTTAACTCTCAAAGAAAATTCTAATTCCCCAGCCTATGTTTTAAGTATGTTTTATGTATGTTTTATTTATCTATAATTTATGTCAATCCATCAATAAATCTATATGCCTATCTGTCTATCTACATGTTTATCCCTCTGTCTACCTATCTAACTATCTACTTACCCACCCGTTTGCATGTCTACATGTCTGTCTGTCGATCTATCTATCTACTGTATCTATCTATTGATATGTTAATGATATTTAGACAGGGTACCATTTTATATCCTTCTCTCCAACATTTTTTATTTTGCTAAACCGCTCTTCCTCTTTATCTATTCTTCACTTCAAATTGACACTTCAGAGGGAAAATGAGATGAGATGTAGAATTCAGAGCAAAGGAAAATCCCAAACCGTGATAGGGGGATTGCGATCATCCTACTGGAGGGATGCTTGTAAATTTTTCATCAATCCTTGTGTATCATTGTAAATGTTTGTGCTTTTAAAACATTTTTGTATAGTTTAACTTGACAGACAATCAGAGGAGAGGGAATCCCAAATCTGAAAGGCGGTGGCCATTTTCAACCTCCTGGAGGGACACATGTTAATTTTTAAAAGATTAATCCTTATAACATTTCAATATTTGTTATTATTTCAGTTTAACCAATCTGGCAGGTAGAGGACAGCAAAATCCCAAACATGGAAAGGGGTGGCAATTTTCAACCTCCTGAAGGGACACTTGTTCATTTTTTACCTATTAATCCTTTTTTTTTTTTTCTTTTTTTTCAGTTTAATCTGAGGCCGCAGAGAGACAATGAGATGAGATCTGGCAGTCAGAGGAAAGGGAAATCCAAAACATGGATAGGGGTGATTACGATCACCTTGCTTGAGGGACACTTGTTAATTTTTTTTTAAATTAATCCTTATAATATTTCATAATTTTTTCTTTTTTATCCAGTTTAACTTGAGATTACGGAGAGATAATGAAATGAGATCTGGCAGTCAGAGGAAAGGGAAATCCCAAACTTGGGTAGGGGTGGTCACCATCACCCTCTTGGAGGGACGAAACATGGTCCCTATGGATGATAATGGACTCAGCGATCCCTATGTCAAGTTCAAGCTCGGTGGGGAGAAATGGAAATCCAGGGTATGTAGTTGAATTGAACTTCCAACATTTTTTTTTCAAATAAATTGCCATTTAGTATATTTTCGGAAGAAAATCAGTGTATATCCCTTTTTAAATTTTGTTAAAGGATGAAGAAAGTTACAAAATGATCCTTAAATTTTGATCTCGACATTGTGTCATAAATTGCCAAATCATAAATTGCCAAATAACAAAAATACGAGAAAAGTATTTCTGTAATTTGACATGATAAAGTTTTATATAAAGTGAAGCAAAAATTTTGTACTGCACAGGCTGATAGGTCATATTATGCAATATTTGTCATGTTCTACTCAGGGCATGGATCAATATTTTGTGGCTTGAAAGGTGTCTTGAAAGAGAGATCTTTTTGCAAGCAGTATTCTTATAGCTCATATTTCTCAACAGATGGCTTGTAAGAAAACTAATAAAATAAATTTGTAAAAAAAGTATTGAAGAAATTGCATGGTGTTGAAAATTGCTGATTTATCATAAAATCTTCCATGAATAATCAGGGTTCCCCTCTTCATATTGTTTTATCCTAGGTGGAGAGCAAAACATTGAATCCCAAGTGGATGGAACAATTCGATCTTAGGATGTACGAGGAACAATCTTCATCTCTGGAAATCTCAGTTTGGGACAAAGACTTGGGATCTAAGGATGACATTATGGGAAGGTAGGTGGTAGGGGTGGTAGTGTTTTTGTTGCTATTGGTGGTGGTGATGGCATTGATGGAGGTGATGGAGGTGGTGATGGTGGTGATTATGGTGGTGGTACATGTAGAGGTGGTGGTGATGATGATGGTGGTGGTGGTGGTGGTGGTGGTGGTGGTGGTGGTGGTGATGATGATCATCATCATCATCATCATCATCATCATCATCATCATCATCATCATCATCATCATGGTGGTGGAAGTGGGGATGGAGGGGGTGTTGATGATGGTGGAGATGGTGTGGTGGAAAGAGGTCCTAATGTTGGGTGTTGTGATTTTAGTGATAGTGGTGATGGTGCTGACATTGATGAAAGTAAATGGCTTTCATACTTTTATTGATGAGGGAAGTGTAAAATGATGAGATATTTGAAAATCATGAAGTATCCATGTTCATTTAACCATCAATAACATCTCCTCTAATTTACCCCTAGATCGCACATAGACCTGTCTACACTCGACATGGAGCAGACACACCCGATGACCATTGAGTTAGAGGATAATGCAGGCACACTGGACATCCTACTGACCATCAGTGGGACCGTCGGGACGGAGAATGTCTCAGACCTTGCAAATTACAAACATGACCCCAACCTTAAGAGGGAGTTATGCCTCAAATATGTGAGTTTTTTTATACAGAAATCATTATTGTCATAGTTTTTTAATTAATTTGTCACTTTCTTAATCTTTGTCAGTGCTGATATGGCCTGCACAATAGCTTGAAATTTATTCTCTGTTCTTAACGCTCTGCAGTTCATCAGACCAAGACTTATAAAAGTTTACAAGTGTCTGGGATCTTTTAATTGTAATAATCTTAAAAGAGACTTTTATAGCTCATCAGCAAAGCAGAAATAAAATATTATCTAAATTAAAAATGTAACCTTGTGAGGATTACTAAACTATTAGCCTGTTATTTTTAACTAAAAGCCTATTATTTTATCCAAAGCAATCTTCTAGTTTCAATGTCCAAAGTCGAACGTTGTAATTCCTTGGCATCAATGAAATTATGCATGAGAATTTGAGGAATATTAAATATTAGGTCAGATGTTGGCCTTTCACTTTCAGGAAATTCTCTCTCTGAATTTTGAAATTAAAAGCGTATCTTATATTGTTTGTTCTTTTGATAGGGACTTCTGAACTCATTGAAGGAAATTAAAGATGTTGGCTGGTTGCAGGTAAAAGGTAAGATCAACACATTTACATTACTGTATGATATTTGATGGTGTAGTGGTTCTGACTCTTGAGATGTCACCAGTCTGCCTCTACTCCCTCATTGATAAGATTTAATTGGCAGTGGCCAGTAGCAATTCTTATTCAATTGCATCTGGCCCTGAAGGTCAAAGGTTCACCACTGTCATGTGGACTGGCTTCATGTGGCCGTATGAAATTTGGTAATCATTAAAGGGGAGCCAATCCCTTGAACTATTATTCTCTCTGTGAATGAAGAAAAATTAGATGAACAAAATATTTGTTTTATCATTGTTATTATGCTTATTTCAAGATATACCAAAATTATACACATCGAACAAAGTATCATACATAAGATGATAAATGATTATTGGCGGTAATTATGGGAAGAAAAATGAGTTCAGAGCCCGTTTCTCAGATTGTGAGATATATGGGAAAATGCCATAAAGAAGAAAAATTAGATGAACAAAATATTTTTTTTAAAAGTTAGCAAAATCGTACAATCCATTTAAAATATATTATTTTTCAAAGTTGCAATGATGTCGTGCGAAGGGGGATCTTTGAGTCATAAACTTTGGCAGAATATATGATGTACAAGCAGATAACTCCTCTTTCACTTTGTGTGTAGAAATTTAAAAAATGAATAAAATGTATATTATAGAATAAGGGTTCAACATGATCCTTTCTAATGTATATCCAGGATTGACAGAGGTGTGCTATACTCAAGGAATAAAAAGATTTACTTTTCTGAAAAAAGGAGAAATTGTGAATTTATAAATAGTTGTCTGATATGATGTCACAAATTCCACCAAGTATTCACTTCATGTATCCCCATCAGATGTGGGGATCATAATATTATTGAGATATTGAAAATTATTCTTTTCAATGACTAAATCTGATTTTGTTAAAATTTTCCATTTGTTATATTCATTTGTTTTTCATTTATTCCAGGGGTGCTGAATTCCCCTTTAAAAACATAGATCAACAGACAGCAATGTAGATCAGGAATTTCACTGATATAGTCATGCTTTTCTGTATTTTTTTTTCATGCAACTGTTGGTTACTTTTTTTTTTCTTTACAGTGATCAAAGCGCAGAATCTGCAAGCAGCTGATATTGGAGGTATGTATCGATAAAAAGGAAAATCTATTTTTTGGGGGGTGGTTGTCTTGCTATGAACTCTTTGTATTTGATCTTCAGAGTATCTACAGTAGAGAAACTAGAGCCAGAAATAGTTATCAGTTGTTTCTTAAAAAAGTTTGCAATTACACCACATGGTATATAGAACACATAGAGCACCCGTAAATCTTATTCATTATGTTTACTACACAATGCAGGTGCTAGATTGCTTAATAAGTTGCAGTTGCTTTTTTTTTTTTACTTTTTATTCTCCTATTTTTTAAACTTTTTTAGAAAAAAACCAGAACTTGAAGATAAGAAGTTTTTCTAGAATAGATCAGATTTTCAAGCAAATGATTGTGATATCTACCTGTCACATACCCTTAATTCTTTGTGGCACATTAGACCTCAAATGACATCCCTATTCAGAAATGCTGTTTTTCTCTTATATCACAAATACATAGATAAAATACTTTCAATCGTAAAATACAGTATATAGATACATGTACAGCCCTCACCAAGCTCCCTGAGGATTTGTCATACTTGCCTTTGTTTTAATAATATTTCTCACTTTGCTTTTGTCTCTCCAGGAAAGAGTGACCCTTTCTGTGTGCTAGAACTCGTCAACGCCAGACTTCAGACTCAGACGGTCTATAAAACACTACATCCGGAGTGGGGAAAGGTATTCACTTTGTAAGTCTATGTTTTACGTTTCTCCCATTTTTCAGTAATTTGTTTATTATTTGATATCTAGAGAGTACATTAGGCATTTTAGAAAGCAGGATGTCATGTGGAAAGTCATGAAATCAATTTGAGAGATCCTTCAGATTTTTTATCTATATCTTCTTTTTTGGTGCATGATTGAAATGAATTATTTTTCTCATTGAAAATCATGGAAAGCCACTGGAATGTACTTTCCAATGATCTTTATTTATTTGCATATTTCCCCTGAAAGAATGAGCTTAATGCAGATTGGATACATGAAATTGTGTACCCATGGTTCTTAATAGGATTAGTATCATGAAAAGGTGTAAAGTAAGCCGTTAAAATTTTATCTTGGGACATTTTTTTTCTCTTTGTCACCCTCACACTGCACTCAGTCAATTCTGGACAGGCAGTCAGTGCTGGAGGTGACAATATGACAAAGACAAACATAGCAGCCCATAGTACCTGGATAGAGTTTTCATCAAATATTGAAATGGGGACAGAAAAACATATAATCCCCAAAATGACACTTTTCTTTCTTTAATTATCGCTTTCATTCAATATGAAGTCAACTCCTGGCCATACATTCAGTGCTTGAGCTGACGGTATATGATGAGGATAAACATGGCAGCCCTGAGTTCCTTGCTATAAAGTCATTGCAAAATATCAAAATGTGGGAAAAACAAATTAATTCCAAACTTATACTTTTCATTTTATCGTTATCATTTTCATTCCATATGTAGTCAAATCCTGGGCATTCATTCAATGCTGGAGGTGACAGTGTATGATGAGGACAAACATGTTAGACCAGAGTTCCTGTGAAACAAGGTCTTCAAATAGGCAAATCTATTGGATCCCCAAACTGACACTTTCTTCCTATTTTATCTCTTACACCGAAAATATACATGTAGTCAAATCCTGGACATCCATTCGTTGCTGGAGGTGACGGTGTATGACAATGACAAACTTGGCAGCGCACAATTCCTGGGTAAAGTCATCAGAAAATATGGAAATAGGGGCAAAAAAAGTCCCTGCATAGTCCTAAAACTGACATTTTTCTTCAATTGTTGTCTCCTATACAGTCAAATCCTGGACATACATTCAGTGCTTGAGGTTACAGTGTATGACGAAGACAAACATGGCAGCCCAGAGTTCCTGGGTAAAGTCGCCATTCCATTAATGAAGGTAAGTGGAGCAAAAAATTAATGAAGAAGTGGTATATTCTAATCCAAAGAGAACAGGGGGAATATGCCAAAAATTGAGGATATATATATTGTTATTTTGCTTGTCAGCTCATCAGTTTGGTTCAGTAAAAAGTTTCTTGACCAGGTTCCAAGTAACAGCAAATACAAAAATCAAATCAAAATTTCATTCATATCATTGCCATTTTTACATGAAAAAAAAACGTCATACCATCTTGGATGTAGAGATATATGACTATGGTGTACTGTAAAAGCTGATATTTTAGTGTACATAGATTGAAACAAATTCACTTAATCTCAGACCTCTTCACACATTAGGTAGTTGTTATTTTCATGTATTAAAGATTATTATGGGCATTCAAATGAGTGAATTTTTTTTAGTGAATTCATGATCGCGAAATTTGCGAAAATAAAACCCCTGCGAAAATTTCAGCTTTTATAGTAATACAGTACCAACATACTCACAACTTTATGTTGCCAATTTGCAGGTAAAGTGTGGTGAGCGGAGACCCTATACACTGAAGGACAAAAAGCTGAAGAGGAGAGCGAAGGGTACTATTCTTCTTGAGTTAGATTTCATCTATAATGATGTAAGCATATCTCCTATCTTCGAAAGAAGAGTCTACCAAAAAATAAGGTTTATTTAACAGGAGCAGAAAAATCAGATGAGCAGAACAAAAAAAAGTTTGAGCAAAATCTGACAATTAATAAGAACGTTATGAATGTTTTAATATTTAGACAAATTGGCAACTGATGACGTCACAGGTGCACAACTGACTATTTATCATATTCATTTCAATGTTATGAAATGTTACTTTTTCTCCAAGAATGTGATTTCCTCAATGTACGATATCTTTATGATACCATAGATATGTTGATCCACTATTTGCATGTTTACATTCCTACAAACTTTTTATCTTCATGTAAAAATTATGAATTTTGGACCATCAACATAAAGAAAATCCTGGTTTGTTGTGTACCCATGATGTCATCGAATTGGCAACATGTCTGAAAATCTTCACTGATTTGCTCATTTTTTCAACTCTCTAAAAATCCATAACTTTTTAATTACTTGTCCGATTTTCTTCAAACGTTTTGTTTTGCTTGCCAATTTTTTCTGCTCCCGTCAAAAAAATTGTTATTTTTGGGTAGACTCTTCTTTTAAATATATTCCGTCATTCTTACATTTATGTGTTTGATTTCATTGACAATAAAGCAAACTGTATCTCATAACTAAAGATGTTATTTGTTATTCTTGCTTTTACTAGTTAGATTTCACCTGCAATGATGTTAGTGTATCTTCTTCCTGTGCAAATGTAATCTTTTATTTTTACTATTACTTGTTAAATTTCATCTACAATGACATGAGTATACTTCATACCTGCAAAAATCGTCAAGTTGTTTTATCCATTTACTTTTGCTAAGGGGGTATTAAACAAATTTCAAGAAAATTGGTAGACTTGCCATAAACTTTAGGCTTCTTTAATATGCTCTTTTCACAAGTTCTTGTTATAACTTTTCAGCTTGATTGACATGTTTTATTTTTTATAAAAAAACCCTGACTCTGAAAGCTGATAATTTCAGAAATGATCTGAACATGGCTCCGAGGTGATTTATGATAAACATGTTAAACATTCTACACAATAGCTGATTATAAGTTTTCATATCACCTAAGAAAAGCTCTGTGATTTGTCACGGATATCATTTCACTGAGAATCTCACCCCTCATTAATGATTATTTAACAAACTGCTGGAATGCTAACTAATATTATTACTTTTAAATCTCTATGTTTAGGTCAAAGCTGCCGTTAGAACATTCAATCCCAGAGAGAACAAATACATGGAACAAGAACAAAGATTCAAGATATCAGTAAGTACACACAATCATTATAAGTTTACACTCCAAAGAAACACACATATTTATAAAAAGAAGTCTTAACCCTGATTGTTCGTAATATTTCAGCGACACGGTGTCTTATAATTATGCCTCAGCTGTACACAGTAGGTCTATTCCGTAAGTCATGACCCTCTTCATATGGGACATTTCTGAAAAGTTTTTTGTTGGTCACATCTGATTTTAAAATGAGATATTTTGATCATGAATGATTATTAGTCTATACTTCATAAAGTGAAGTAAGTTCAGGCATACAAAATTGTTGACAGATTTACGGAACTGCCAAATCAAAGAAAACTTGGCTTATGTGACAAGAGCTATGTTTATATAGTTTTGGCCTGTCTGCAATACCTTTATTCATTCCGTTCCTCATTTCTTGTGATAAAATCTTTTTTTTTTCTTTTTAATTGTAAGCAATTTTTTCATAAGGTTTTTTTTTTCATTTCTGGATGTATACACTGCATGCTAGAGATAAAATAGGTATTGACTCTTTATACTAAAAGACTAACTTGTTAAATTTCATTCATTATTTTCTCATTGTTTTTCTTCCATAGGTACTACAAAACAATCTTTCCCGAGTGAGTAACATGGTGACAGACATTGTGAGTGTTGGAAGATTTATCAACAGTTGCTTTCAATGGGAAAGCAAAATACGCACAATCATCGCATTCGCTGTAAGTATGCCTCTATTTATCTCTATTTTCCTTTCTCTATTTCTTTGTTTTCTTTCTCTTTTCTTTCCCCTTATCTCTCTCCCTCTCTGACTCTTCTTTCTCTTTCTCCTTATCGTTCCTTTCTTTATATTTTCTCGTTCTGTTTTCTCTTTCTCTTTCTCTTTCTCTTTCTTTTTTTCCTTCTCTTCCTCCTTTTTCTTCTCCTTCTCCTTTTCCTTCTTCATCTTCTTCTTCTCCTTCTCTTTCTATAAGTCAAATTAATCTTTATTCACCAGCATTTCTGATCATTGTACTTTGGGAATTTTCACCTGTACATGGCTCTTCTGGCAATCCTGAATCAATTTATCCATATATTTATTCAAATTCAAATTCAGAAGAAAAAAAATCCATCTCGTCTTTTGAATAATATATTATTCTTACATGTTGTCCCTCAGTCATCGTCATTCCTAATCATGATATAAATAATATCATAATATTTTTGTTCTACATTGTCAATTATATCAAACAATGCATGTCTTACCGTTTCATTCTGTATCGTTCGTTCACAGGCCTTTCTGATCATCGTATGGAATTTCCAGCTATACATGGCTCCCCTTGCAATCTTAATGCTCTTCTCTTGGAAGTTTGTAGAGCGGTGGATCGTTTCTTCGTATACCAAGCCACCGGATGAGGATGTAAGTAAAACATTGAATGTCTTGAAAGTTTTTTCCCCCTCTGAATTACAAAATGATTAAGATGTTATCGATAAACTCATTGGCCCACATTCCAATAGTGGAGTTTAAGCTAACCCGAGACCAAGCAATTGTTATTTAAACCCAGGCTATTCAAAAGGTCTAAATGACAATCACTTAGAATTGGATTAAGTTAAACCTCATTATCAGGATTTGGGCCATTATTTGTCAGTCTGTTATGTCAATTTAATATTATAACCTCAGTTATATCATTTTGTAAGTATTAGCTATATTATTTTAGACCGAGTCGACAAGTAGGTGACTTATTGCAGGGGATTCCGAGGATATATTTCCATAGAGTATAGAAGTTACGTAAACTAAAGGTATTTCATTCTCGTTATAGACTGCCGTTTGCTGTTGGATTGTATTGATTGATTATCATATTTATGCATGAATTTAGACTTCACCCCCAACTTATTATTACTATAGGAACAATGAATGTTTGAGTTTGTGAAAATAGAACAAAGATGATGTATAATCCAAGTAATTTGGTGTGCGGATAAATTCACTATCCAACTAATTTTTTGATTTCCTTCAAATTTATCATCGACAATGATTGCTTCAGATAGTATGTATACCTGATCCACCAATATTTAATAATTGAAAAAAAATATTTATTTATAATTTTTGTAAGTATTTTGGGGGAAATCAATGGGAATGCAGAAAACAATAATATTAAAATCAATTTAATATTATTGTCGTGTTTTCTGGATACATAATCCCACCCCACATATAAAATTTTTGTCAAGTATGCATCCGATTTAGGTTGTTGCATTTGTATGCATTTCAATGTATTCGAATATAGAATATGAAGGAATAGCCGTACGTATGCATTCCTGTAGTTATCTAGAAGCATTTATGTGCATTTTGATATCTATACACCCATAATACCAAATTAATTGTATATATCCATGTAATTGAAAATATCATCTTCTAATTAATGTAACTTTGATGACTATTGTAGTTCTGAGCAAGCTTATTTAGTGTTCTACACATACAACCTAAGTTTAAGTGGATCCATAATGATAGCATTCACATCTTTCCTTTTAGGTTATTTACAAACTCAAGTTTGAAGAAGTGTGCTTCGATTTGTATAGACAAAGAAAGTGAACCAAGTACTGAAAATATCATTCTATTTTATGAGACTGATCCAGTTAAACACTTAAAATCCACTTTCTTGCTATTCGGCACAAGAAGAGAATGTTAGTTTTATACAAAATATTGTATTTTTGGCCATTGATGGCTGTGGTTTCAATAATGTGATGATTTACATTTAGAGTTATTTATTTTGTTTACTTTCTTTGTTTGTTTGGATCACACTGAAAGTTCCAGAACATACGCGATAAAAACCCTTTATGTGGCATGATTGTTAGTCCTGACTCATCCCTCCATCTCTTTTCTCTACTCTTCCATCTGTTCCTTCCTTGCACCCTTCTCGTTCTCTCCATCCTAGGACTATGAGGATAGCTCGGGGGAAGAGGATGAAGCAGAGGAGAAAGACAAGGTAATTACAGAACGTTAGATATATTCCATGCTAGATATTATTAAGTATGTTAACAGGCAATCTATAGCTTCAATACTTACAGATGACCTCAGAATCTTTATGAATATGGCGGGAAGAATTTGACTTTTTTAATCATTCTAAACTCATGTCTTCAATATATTTTCTTATTTTTGGAATTTTCTTTGCAACACACTTCAGGAATTTGCCTCTATTTTGCGGGAGCAATATATTATCAATTTTTCCTAGTGGAATCATCCCTATTTTTAGTTTAACACCTTGGGTGTCTGCAAATGTATCCTTGATGCTAGGATAACATGGAGACTAATCTGTCTTGGTTTTTGTCAGTCCTTTACTAATCTATATTTATTTTAAAGAACATTCTCTGTTGTTGGCCATTGCTAACGTTACAATTAGGAATCCTAATTCCAAATTATTGGCAAAACCACATGTAAGGGTCTCTAGGTTTTCACATACCCAGTGGCCATGTATATTATGAAGGACAAGACAGTCTATTTCATAAAGCAATAAAGTAGTGCAAGAATATGTTGTGTAATTTACAATAAATTCTTTTGGGGGTAGTAGCATGCATTTATATCTGTGTGTAGATAAATGAATATTAATGATCTTTACAACATAATCTCTTTATGAAGGATAATTGAGCGTTTTTATATCAGGAAAGGTATTCTTAATGTTTTAGCAGTTCTGTGAGTCTCAAACTGGGCAGTGTCGATACTTTAACTGCAATTCTTAATGATGAAATCACACTGTTTGTGAAGTTGCCTGTTGGGTTATTGCCTAAATGTCATATGCATGTTCATGATTGTTCAATGCCCTTTTGAAACATTTATTTCACATTTTAAGTAGTTATGGTTATTTGACAATTTAAGTTTGTTTTAAATATTGGTTCAAATTTATAATTTCCACCCTTGCATTAAAATTGATCTACTTGTTGAACTTCAACAGATTAATTAACATACAAAGGCACTTGAATCGATGCTCCTAACTCCTAACAATTTCCAATAAAAAAACAAAGATTTTCACTGCACCTTGTAAAATAGTATGAAGAATTATCATCTTAAAATAAGTCATAAAATTTTATGCATTTATGAGTTAGTGTGCATCATCATAATGTGTTTGATTGCAAAACTTGCTTGCAACAGTTGAAGCAGTGATCGTGCACCCGTGAGCTTTGTCGCTTGAACTAATATTTTATCTCACGTCCACCATTTCCCTCCCCCTCCCCTTTCCCTTTATTTTATTTGCTCTTTCATCATGTGTGGTATGCCCAATTGTCCCCTTTTTCCTTGTTGTTTTCAATTCCATCTCTCACGTTCTTTTTCGTCTGCAAGTTACCTCTCTTTTTTTGCTCTTGCTCTTCGCACCCTCTATCTTTCTCTTTCCATCCTCCTTCTGTCTATCTTGTACACTTCTTGATTGTATATTGACGTTATATTCCTCATTTCCTTTATCTGTGTAATCCTCAACTCTTGTGCCCAATCTGTTCCCATCACTGCATGTATCTTTAATTCAAGCTTCGATTAAAAAAATGTTGTCTTTAATTAAATCTGCCACTACAACCTTCATCTGAACTTGGCTTACTTACTTTTAGTACTACTCTCCCCCTCTCTTTCTATGTCGCTTGATTTGTTCTCACCTACCCTTTTTCCCTTCACTCCTTTCACCCGATACAACTCCCATCCCTATATTTCCAACATGTGCAATTATCCAACAACCCTTTTGAAAAATTGTTACCCATTGTGCTTGACACTAGAAAAAGGAGAAGAGTAAAAAGCCGGTAAGTGCCACCATTGGTTGCTGTGTGCCCCCCTAAAAGATGTAGTTTGAGTCCTTTATTTATGTCAATGCATTTGTGTGTGTTTACATTAATCTTCGATTTGGGCGTGCCTGTTGCATGAAAGTTTCATTTGTTGAAATTTTGATAAGGAATATTAAAGTGAATACCATTAATATATTTGATAGTAATGCTTTTCATTGAAGTTATGAAATTACAGTTCAGTATCATTTTAAGTAATGAAATTTGCTGTAGCCATTTTTGTATAATTTTGACACCATTTATTAGAGTGAACACTGTATGATTTGAGATGGTGCCAATATGTGTTTAAGATGTAATCATTTGAAGAAAATTATATTTCTGCATTCCATTTTATGTGCTCAGTACATCAAATACATTCCTTTCATGATTGCAAGGAATATGAAATGTGATATTTAGATAAAACAAAGCCCAAGTGTCAGTCAAATACAAATTATTAAGGTTTCAAATATTTCTTTTATATTCAAAGATGCATATGAGTCAAGGCAAATTTCTACTTATTTATTAGTATACTCTCAGTTTCATGCATGTAATCTGCAGTTTTATACTTCTTGGACAATTAACTGAACCTAGTATAATATCTCTATCCATTTTTCCCGTTCTATTTCCAGATCTGTGCTCCTCTTTCATCTAAACTTGTAGAAAGATAGATTTCTACAAAAAAGATTTATCTTCTTTTTTTTTAACACAATGACAAATATTTACAGTATATTTTCAGAAGCATGTAAAACATTTCAGGAATTTTGGTATTATATATGCCTCTGGTAAAATGTACATCTATTGCAAAGAATTTTCCTTGGGTAAAACATAAAACTCCATATTTTAAAGCTAAAGAATGTTCTAAAAAAGTGAAAAAAAGGCGAGGTCATGATTTATTCAAGACTAATTTGACCAACATTAACATAATTTATGCTAGTTTGCGAGGGAAGAAACTTCTCTTTTTTTTTGCATGAAATAATCTAAATAGGTGCCTACTTTTCTCTTTGGGGCAAAAAAAAGAGCAACCCCTATTTCCAACTTTGTTTTACATTAAGTGCATTGACTTGGTGACACAATCTGCAAAATAACAATTTAATAAGAATTATCCAAACATGTTTATCTTTGAAATTTGTGTTAAATACTTTCAAATATTTGAGAATTGAACTCTCTTGTTGGTACTCTTTTTTACAGTATCATGTCCTTATACCTTGGTATATGATGACATATGTTTAGACCAAGTGTATATATTTGAAAAACTATTTCAATTCATGTACACACCACTTATAAATTGAGCATCCTCAGTATAATTTTTTTTTCATATCTATTTTTCCTGCTACTGTTCCTGAATATAATCATATATTAAATTTATCTGAATATATCATAGAATTGTCTACACTCATTACAAAATATACACTTTAGCTTTCTTTAGAAATCTAGATTATACTTCTTATATTAACTCATAGACTCATAGAATAGTGGATTTTTTGGTTTTTTGCAGATAATTTTTTCTCATATTTTACCAAACCATTCTCCATTTAAATAGAAGGTTGTTTTTTTTTTTTGTTTTTTTTTTCAAACTATGCAGTGATTTTCATAATCTTCAATTCATGATACTAAAAGTCTTGATATTTGTATAATTATTGTATATCTTTAGCCATTTACATAGGGGAGCGTCGTGGTGTAGTGGTTCGACTCTCGCCTCTTAACTAGAGGGTCGGTGGTTCGGACTCTCGCCTCTTAACTAGAGGGTCGGTGGTTCGGACTCTCGCCTCTTAACTAGAGGGTCGGTGGTTCGAATCTCTCCCAGGGCGTTAATTTCCTTCAGCAAGAAATTTACCCTTAGTGAGCTGCACTCAACTCAGGTGAGGTGAATGGGTATNCAAGAAAAGTAATCTTGAATCAATAAAAGTTACTGCCTTTACTGAGTACCCTATTGATAGTTAGTTTTGTGTAAATCTTAATTCTGCAAATTATTATGAAGAAATATGTGAACACAAATAGTAATGCAAATCCATCCATGTACAGTAGAGTATTGTTTGATATCTTGGAGATGCACAATGTAGGATATTGCAAATCTTTACAGACTTGGGACAGTTTCATAAATACGATATTGTAATCCTAGCACAGTGACAAGTAAATCGACGTAGCTTAACTCTTGGAATGCATGGTCTATACCATTTGGTTAATTGTGAAAGTTGCTTTGAAGGTTTAATCCAAGGCATTGTTGGCAGATCTGAGGGGGTGGGGGCTCTGGAGGCATGTGCTGGTGAAGCTACTGTCATCAATACCAGGGGGCTCTATTTTAAGTTGGGGCCCATTTTTATTTCCTGATACTTTTTATTAAGTTTCAATTCAATTGATAAAGTTTGAGAATGAATTTTCAACCAAGGTTTAGGAATAAATTTTCAGCCAACTGCGCCCCCCCCCCCTTCCTTCAGCTCCAGATCTCTGGACCCGAATTCTGAAAACCGCTTTATCTTCTGCGTTAAGAAAAACAATGTTAACCAATGGACTACTGAATTCTGTAAATCCTGTAGACTTTGTGCAGGGAATATCTGGTTCCAGTTGTCAATGGATCATAACACACGCTGATTGCGTACTCCCACTCCTTATTGGTGGTTGCGCAGTTTTCTCCTTTATCTGTACGCGAGAACTTCAGACACTGCACAAATATTAATCAATGGCGCGTCATAGTTTTGACTTGTTACAACAATTATGATGTGTTTGCAAACCTCGAAGATAAGGCAGTTTTTAGAATTTGGGACTTGGATCTGCCACAGAATAACAAGTTATACAATTTTTCCTGCATCCAGAGAATAACATCTTGTGTATTATTAAACTCGTTGCAGGAAACAAAAAGAAGTTTCAAGGAGAAGCTGCAGGCCATCGAGAGAGTATGTCAAACGATCCAGAACACCCTAGATCAAGTGGCATGCCTTGGTGAACGCATCAAGAAGTGAGTAATTACCATGGATACATAATAATAATAATTATGATAACACAATCATGTGAAAGTCCCTATGTACTGAGCATAACATAGAAAATGAGAAAGACATCAGAAGAAATGAGATTATCACTAGATTAGTCGGTTATAAATAGATATGTCATAGGAGGTTTGGGTCAAAAGTTGCAATTGATCGTAAGTTGCAGTTGAACACAACAATCAAAATCATTGTTTCATGTGCGTCTTGTTAGAAGCGCATATCATGCGAAAAAAATGTGCATTAAAATTTGCAACCGATTTGCAGTTGATTTACGATCAATCTCAACTTTTGAACAACACCAACATAAATGTTGAGTATTGTTTACTGTGAGCATTAGGGTTAAAGGAATTTGATAAATTAAATACATGTTACTCTTTATCAAACCTTCATTATATCTGTCACACACAAAGAAGTAGCTTTAAATGTTTGTTCAGTGAGCAGGTGCAAAAGCTTGAACCTTGAATACAAAATTTCTTCTGCTTGTCACCCTAATCTGTTTGACAGTTCTCTGCAGAAGAAGAGGAAAGAACATTTCTTTTGTGTACCTCTTGCTATTGTGAAAGCTTGAATGGAAGTTGTTTACTTTGTTCAATTCGTTTGTCCCTTCTTCCCACTGTAATTATGTAAGAACGATTTAGAATTGAAATGCAATTGGTCAAAAGGAAAAAAAGATATCGCTTAGATACCTTGCTATGATGCTGTGCCATGTTTGATGTGCCCCTCGAGCCTTAAATCAAGTGACCGGTTTTCAACCTCTTATATCTGCGTTCTTCATACATGTAGCAAGTATTCAATTATGATTATTTTTTGTACTACTCTTTTAATTTCAGCACCTTCAATTTCACAGTGCCATGGCTGTCATACCTAGCGATCATAGTCCTGTGTATAGTAACGATTGTTCTCTACCTGATACCTCTTAGATACCTCATTCTTGCTTGGGGTAGGTCAAATGAAATTATGTATTTACGTATTATTAGGTGATGATTATGGCGATGACGATGACAATGATGATGTTCATGATGATGGTTGTCATGGTGATGATAGTGAAGATGGTGGTGGTGGTGGTGATGATGATGATGATGATGATGATGATGATGATGATGATGATGATGATGATGACAACAATAGTGATGATGATGACGACAATAGTGATGATGATGACCACCACCATTTCTTCCTGATACCTCTTAGATACCTCATTCTCGCTTGGGATAGGTTAAATGAAGTTATCTATTTACGTTTAATTAGGTGATGATGATGACAACAAGTACTCAATACTTAATGGTACCTATGTACAAACGGATACGCAAACAGTTTGAAGTACTGATATAATGATTACAACTACTTAATCAATTACAATAAAATGATTGGATAGAAATTGGTCTGGTCGCGATCTACACCTAAAATGCCGTAATAATCAACTTTGATTGTGGGCGTAAACGGAAAGACAAGACAACGATGATGATGATGATGATAATAATGATGACAAGTGCGGTTGTGATGATGAAGACGATAATTGTGATGACAAAAGCAGTGATGATAATGATATGAGGATGATGATGATGGTGATGATGATGATTATGATGATGATGACCACGAGGATGAAAGTGGTGATGATGATGATGATTATGATGATGATGATAATGATGATGATGTGTGATAATGATGATGATGATGGTGATGGTGATGATGATGATGATGATGATGATGATGATGATGATGATGATGATGATAGTGATGATGATGATGATGATGATGATGATGATGGTGATGATGATGGTGATGATGATATAGGTGGTGGTGATGATGATGATGGTGATGATGATATGTAATGATTGTGATGATGATGGCCACTATGATGATGATCATCATGATAATGACGATGTTGATGATGATGATGATGATTTGGAAGAGGAGGAGGAGGATAACGATGGTGATCAGACTGGTGATGTTGATGATGTTGGTGGTCGTGGTTATGATGAGGATGATGATGACCATCGCGTCTGCAGCATCAGTGATGGCGATGAAGAGGCAGAGAAATAGTAGATCAATATTATTGTAATTAGGCTTTGATAATAAATGAAAACTGATCATGATGAAGATGACAATGATGATGATAAAGATGGTGATGATGGGGATGATGATGAGGATGATGATGGTGATGATAATGATGAATATGATGATGACGACGACGACGATGATGGTGGTTGTAATGATGATGGTAAGGATACGGAGGGGGAATTATTACTGATAGATATGTTTAGATTGTATTAATGCTTTTTATCAAAGGTTTCTCTCGTCATTTTTAAATTTTGTGGCAGGAATCAACAAATTCACTAAGAAGATCCGCAAGCCTCATGCAATTCCTAACAACGAGTTACTAGACTTCCTCTCCAGACTTCCTTCTGATACACAACTTGTAAGTGGATTCAATTTTTTGAAATATACATGTACATACCACATGTTTATAGATTGGTTGGACTGAACTGACCGGCCCTTTGAAAATGGCCCAACCTGAATCATCATTCTTTGTTTATTTTTTACTTTTCACTCAAATTGAAAAATCACAGTAATATTCTATATAAACATGTGAAATACAACCCAAAAAGTTATTTTCAGATGTGACTTGGTTCTTCATTCCCATTTGGCTTTTCATTCCTATTTTCCTCATGATTTTTTTTGTATTGCATTTGTAAATATTCTTTAAAATTGAATAAAAACAAACACTTTTTTCTACTGACCAATTATTTTTTTACAAATTTATTTTGTCAAGGCAACTAACAATTATTTGTTTGCTAAATGATAAAAACTTGATTTAAAAATACAAACTTGATTTCATATTAAATCAACCACCTGTACATGTTAATTGCTATTACAATGTTTATGATTCCAATGTTTTTTCTATCTACATGTACTTTCCCAGAAACAATATCGTGAGCTCAGACCAGACTTGATGAGAACAGACTCTCCGAAAAAAAGGAAATGAGAGAAGAAAAGTCAATCTTGAGACTGAGAAAGGAGTTCAATTTCCTGGAGTATTCATCAGAGGGCTCTGTCGTTTAAACCGACTGACTTCAATGTTAACTCTGATTGTAATTCCCAAAGGCTTTATGCATAGGCCTTTGGTTTGTAGTTGGAAATGGGCTTACTGTGTAGTTCATCCACCTTGAAAGCTGTTCTGAAGAAAAAGTCGCTGAAGCAAGCAAGCACAAGTAATGTTTTCATCGCTTCAAGGATTGCTATCCAGATGTCATGCCAGTGGATCACATTCCATCAGAATTTGTATACGTTATAGGTTTGCACATCGTCAAAAAACTGATAATAATATGCAGTTCTTATATTGCGCTAATTACCTCTGATAAAGTTATATACCGGTAAGTGCTCTACAATTAATGCAGCATTATTAGACTGGCTTTAGCAATAGCAGCCTGTGAGGCGCTTATGCATTTCAAAGAATATGTTCCTACCAGGTACACACATTCACCTCACCTGGGTTGAGTGCAGCACAATGTGGATAAATTTCATGCTGAAGGAAATTAGCGCCATGAGTGGGACTCAAACCGCAGACCTCTACATGAAAGGGGAGAGTCAAAACCACTACACCACCACGCTTCCACTGATGAACTTTCTTCAATTTTTCTTGACCATGATGAACCTCTTTCAAAGTATAAAGGATTTCTTCTTGAGGAGACAGGTGAATAAACGAAATATATAACAGCCTCATGATGGCTGCTGATGAGATTGTTCTAACTCACTGACGCCGCTTTTTCATTCTAATCTTAATCTTCGGGAACAAGGTAGTCTCCTACCTTGAAGTATATTAAATTTTATCAGGATATTTCTATGACTTCTCAGTGAATGTTCCAAAGAAAGGCCTGGCTTTCATCATTCTTTTGGTCAAAGCATTGCTTCTTGAAGATGTTGAATGCAACACAGTTTTTCAGGTGAAATAACCAACTTTAGACTGAACGGCTTTTGTTTAGGCCTGTCGCATGTAAGTATAGTTAGATGTAGGCTTTCATTGAGCTTTCAGACTTTCAGGTTTGACATTTAGAAACAATAGCAAACTCGTATATTTAAAGTGCAATGTGTGCTATGTGACAAAAAGAGGTTTGTGCCTACAAAATATGTAGGTTAAGGCCACCGCACACTACACATCTTTTAGTCATACGACCTTACGACCAATTTTGCAAATACTGAAACATACTATAATACGTTGTCTCATGGCAAGGTTCTTGATACTTGAAACTTGATGAATTGTCAACTCTCGATTATCATCATCATTTTGCATTTTCATTTAATTTAATCTTTAAGTCTCATGTTGAATGTTTAAGGAATGAATGCATTCATTATGTAAACCACTTTGAACCTGTTTGGAATTAAGCACTATAAGAATTTGCATCTATTATTATTATTATCATTATCATTTATGAGATGATTTATTATAGTAGTAGTGTTTCAGTATTTTTAAAATTAGTAGTAAAGTGGTAAGACTAAAAGCAGTGTGCGGTTGCCTGTATTTCAATTCAATTTAATCCATTCTGTCTCTCTTGCTATCCCTCTTTGTCATTAGTACACTCTTCTATCATGGTGTATAGTGGTATTCAGAGTTATCGTACATATACCATGATAATCTGTGACTGATTAACTGAAATGTAAGAAGTGATGAAAATCAATTCTCCCTATTGCATGTAGTGCTCAGGATCCAAACACATTAATTTGCCTCACCATTCTCGGAACATTATCTTCCGGTACAGACAACATAGTAGCTTACCTGGCTGGAATTTTTACTTCATTCTTTCTTTTGCTAAAGAGTTATATATTTGGGGACAAACATTTGCTTAAATTAGTCGTCAAGTTGTGCTTGTTTGCATATAGAGGGGAAATGATATCACAAATTTAAGTTTTGTGGAAAAGTTTTTACCCAAAATGTATACCAGAAATAGATGTTCCAAATATGAAGTTTACGATATCACTTGATATCAGCTATACGTAATAGGGAGAATTGAAATACTTCATAATTAAAATCATTTTGATTTCTGTGGAATGTATTTTGAAAATCATGTAACATGTTTATGTCTTGTAAAAAAATCAGTATTTTTGTAATGAAATTGTTTATGAACTTATAGTAATGCATAGGTGTGTTGCTCTATTCTTATGTGTGAATTTGATATTTATATTTTTATATGTATTTGAGTACTATTTATCTCTTACAGTTGTATAGCACGGGTTATTTAGCTTTTCGTTACAAGCTCATTCCTAAATCTATTCTCTTTTAGTTAAAATATTAAATCATTGTTTGTCTACTCAAAAGTTTGTATCAACTTGGGTTGAAATGGTTTCTCAAAATTTAGAGGGAAACATATATGCAGTCAGAACTGCAGATTCCAAACAAAATACTCTTGTCACCATGTGATGTTCATAAGGAACCTGATAATGAATTCACAGGCTTAGATGTTTAGAACCAGTATCTAGGAAAACAGATGACTGTGACATCAGGATACCAGTTGCATTCCTTAAATGTATTCCTTAAAAAAAGATACTGTATAAGCTTAAATTTATCACTATGTTTTTATTTTTGTGGATTTTGTGACCATGAATTCTCCAACATTTTTCACTCATTTGAATGCCCAGGGATGTATCTTTCAAAATGTGAAAATAACAACTCTCTAATGCTCCAGTCACTTAGAAGCCAGAAATCAACATGATGTGACACGATTCTTTGTTCGGAGTGAGGCAGTTAACTTATTATAGATTTGTGCTCAATCTCATTGCTTCTGGGCTGGAGCGTAATGTGTGAAAATCTCTGAAATTAAGTGAATTTGATCAGATTTATGTACGCTAAAATATTGGATTTTACAGTAAACTGTCGAAATGAACAAGCATGCATTTGGATTGTGATGTATAATTAATATGTAGCAGTGTACAAGAAATTACAAGCATTGACTGACTAAATGTAGTCAGCACTGCTCATTCCATTCTTGATATATTTAACGTCATGGACTTGTTATCTTGACAAATCAACTTGAGTAAGAATGAATTTTAATTCCATGCAATAAATTTCTCAACATTGATATTTTCTGGACTATTTTCAGACATAACATCATTACAGGAAAGAACCCTCTGTGAGGACAGTATTGCCTTAAAATGGACAACCTCAATTTTGCATGTCAATTGTATGTTTCTTTATATCATATACCAAAGGTGATTCAGATCTGCTGTTATTTTTTTTTTTTACACATGTACATGTTAACTTGTTCTTGTCTTGTGTCAAATCTTTGCCAGGGTGGTGTCTCACCAAGTTTTTAACCTTAATTCTACCGGTCTGTTTAGATACATTTTCTTCTTTCGTATATGAGTGTAGTAGTGTTTTATGCCACATCCTGCAGTTGGGTGAGCCAATCAGTCTGGGCATCACAGAGGTTCGATAGGTCAGTCATCCCATTAGGTGGTTGGAGTACCGGGCAGTCGTAGATGATGTGGTCTGCGGTCTGTTCACCTGCTCCACAGACACAGGCTGATGATTCCCGGAGTCCCCAGCGGTGCATGTTGGCATTAAATCTTCCAACCCCGGTTCGCAGTCGATTCAGCGTTACCCAGTTCTTCCGAGGGAGCTTGGAACCAGTCGGGGCTTTGGTGTCCGGGGAAACTGTGAATTGTCGTGGTCGGGCCGTCCCTTCCCAGCTCTTTTCCCACTCTTGGATTAGGCTGAAATCTGATTTGCTGAGGTCAGCAGCATGCCTAGAGAAAAGGTGACGGGATCGGAGACGTTGGCGACCTAGGTCTTGGGATTCACATATTAGCCTGTGCAAGGGATGATCTTCGGCAGCAAGAGATGTATTTGTCAACTTATCAGTCAGGTTCTCTCGACGCAATTCCTGCAAGGACCGGGAGGAGATCAGTGGGTGTTGGACACTGGCATCCAGTAACGAGGCGCAAGGTGTCATTAAGTGTGCGATCCAACATGATTTTCAAATATGTCTGACATCAAGACTGCGTGCTCAGTTGATGTTAATTTGGTCTCAATAGTTGTGTAAGAATTGAAAGAAAAGTCACAATCGTGAAGAGTGCAAAAAAAATTGATGGCGCAGCGAAGCATCAAGGGGATTTCATAACTCTTGTATGAATAATCCGATTTTGCTCAAATTTTCAGTTTGTTCAAATTATTTTTGTTCATTTACTGACCGCTTATCAATGTCAGGGTGAAACTCCCCTGAAAGACACAACAAATTACTAATCATTTCTTGCACAAGCTGATGGAAAAAACTGTATAGTGCAGCATCAAATAAAGTTCCAGCCATTCTATTCAAACTCTTGAAACTAATTAGTGAAACATATCCATATTTTGTACATGATTTGATATGGTTTGGTGGTATTGTTAACTTTTCATATTTCCATTACCATATTACCAAAGCAAAGGATTTGACAAAAATGACAAAGGCTTTGAATCAGTTCGCAGCTTGATGTCTAAATTGTTGTAATTGTATATGATGAATATATATTGTATTTACATGTAATCTATAGCAGAGATGACAACTGTTCAGAATTTGCAGGAGGCAAAATTATGATTTGAAGAACAAAATTGCTGAATAAAAGTTATAGAAAACATGACAGTGACCACGCTCTCAGTCATTCATTTGTTATGAAAGCCTTGAATTCATATGTAAATACACCTCATGCATATTCCAGAACGGTTGGCATCTCTGCATTTATTGTGTGAAGCAACATCCGCAACTCGGATGGTGTTGATCCATGGTGTAAATTTCTTTCTAGACACATTTTATCATTTTGCTAAGATATTTCATATTTAATATATTATTATTGAAGAGTATATTTTTATTTCAAAATCGTAAGGAGTGGCTGATTGATCTATTAAAAAGAGAAGTAAACATATTTACTGAACATGTGATTTTGGGCAAGACACATTTCAGCTCAGATCGTTCATCACCTCAACTGGTTGCATGGGATGAAAACATCACCATCAATTTGTAGTCGGAAAGCCTCTTGGGTTGTTTTGTAAAATTTATCATTGAGCTTCGCAGGATAACAAACAACTGGTGACTCTTTCTCAGTTACAAATTGGTACCGGGTGTTATCAGTGAATGCTGGAAAGGGATACCAGTCATATGCATAGTCGATCAAGTGTACCTCCATAAACCGTTTTATGAAACACTACCCTTGACTGGACAAAGATAATTCTCTTCCCCAGGAGTTGCAAGATTTCATTCTCCTTTAGATTTATTGCTTGATTAATTTGTTTGATGGATAAGAGCGTTATACCACCAAAGAATGAAGACATACCAAACATGTGTAAATGCAATGTAGGAACTTTGAGAATGCCACATGAATAATCATCTATGGGATTTGTGTGCAAAGTTTTTTCTTTTAAATATTTGTGTGTAAAGTTTCGTGTACACAGTATAGCCGTAATTATGTGTCAATGGTTAATATTTGTACAGTTTCAGCTGTGCTTGCAGAAGGGTTAAAGAGGCATCTGCACATCCACCAATGAATATTGTCCATTGAAAACTAAGCTTTCATAATTTGGAGCTTTTCTCAAGGTGATGTTACCTCATAGGCTACATTTTCAGTCCGAATTTTCGCTCTGAATATCAAGGTTTGCTATTGCAACAGCAACATTAAAAATTATTATTTTTCTTAGCTAATCAAATAGCACAAATAATGCGGTTATGAGGTTGCTTTCGTATGTTCCATGTGAAAATCTTTGACTGCACAATTCTCCTTATTGTGTTTCCACACCTGCTGTAGATACAAATGTACCGTGTATGTTTTTAATATTTATCATTCCTATTTTTCCTAATATCTTTTTCAGAAGTGATTTTCATGCTGCTTTCATATGTATTGATGTATAAAATTCTTTAAAGTGATATAACTTTACAAAATTCTTTTGAAATAAAAATCATGTCGAATATATCGGCATGTGCCTTTCCATATGATTCCTGTCTTTCTTGCTTTTCTTTGACAAGTGTTGACTTTTTACTGTCAAATGGCTGTATAAGCCAGTTTCCGAGGTGATTAAAATTTATACTAATTTACCCTATCTATGTATGCGCTGTGAGCAGAAGGGACAAAAGATTTGGGACAAAGTAAACAACTCCATTGAAGCCTTCACAAAAGCTTCCTGGGCGGTGTTTCACTTTGTTACAAAAGACTTTACGAGTCACTGTATGCACGATTGGTATCACTTTTTGTGCTGAATGATCGAAAATCTTACGCGTATTAGACTCGCTAATATACTTGTCTTTCTTAAAGTCACGTGTAACTTTAAGATGTGGTGAAACACTGCCAAGGAGACATAAGAGGGTAATTCCCCCTTTAATTGTATGAAGCTTGAAAGACAGGAGGAAATTTCTTGTGTATCGGCTGTTGTGAACGCTTGAATGATTTTTTTTACTTTGTCCAAATCCTCTATCCTTATGCTCACAGTGATTTTAAACCGATGGTAACATGGGGTTGTTTAAAAAAGGTGGGCATAGATCTATGCACGACTCTACAAACCACTGATGACCATTTCTCTTATTCGATGATAACCCCTGGCGCTGAATCACATCAAAGAAAGGGCCACCAGTCGTTTGCAATGGTGCGTAGACATACGCACAGCTTTATAAAACACAAGAATGCAATGAATTATAACACGTCAGAAACGAGCCTATTCAAGAAATCGAGTTCCCTTTCTCCCTGGAAAGCTAGTTCACTTTTTGCAAATGGGGGGAGGGGGAATTCCCGAGAATATTTGACAAAATGTTCTCGGGAATATGCATAAAATGATTTGAAATTGGTAAATTACTTTGATAAAAAATAATCAGGGAATTTCTCTTTCCTCAAATAGTGGGAACCCTGGTGAGATTTCAACAACACAGTATAGCACAGGAAATTACAATGAGAGAAAGCAAATCTGTGCATTTCATGCAGCTGAACCAAATGTCTTGGTTGCAAGAGCATAACTGTAGATCTTCTGGAACAATTAAAGGTCAGAAATTGTAACGTTCATGGCCAAACAGTGGAACTAAATACAGAGATGCCAACCATTCCGGAGCATGAATGAGGTGAATTCTAACATGATCTCATTACAAGTGAATGTCCGAGAGTACAGCCATTGTCATGTTTCTCTACCTTATGTTCAGCTGTTGCGTCGTTCACATTTTGATTTCTATCTCGTGCATATTCCTGGGTTGTGATTCATAAAGCTGTACGTAGATCTACAGATGATTGTACGAACAAATGGCAATCCTTTCTTGCTCTCAATGATAACTCCTGGCACACTCACTCGTACAGTCATCCATAGATCTACAATGTATGCACAGCTTTATGAAACACAACCAACAATGGTAAGCATCTCAATAAATTCTCTCTCGTAGAGGAATTCCGATTGAAAAAAAACATCAAGCCATTCATTTGTAAGGTATACGCTGAATTTACAGATTACACTTCAATATTCCAGATGGTTGGCAGCTCTTGCAAGAAGAAATAAATGACTGATTTGACTGCAAGTACAGTGGAACATCATTACATAGAGAACAGTTTTTTCCTGGCCCAATATCTTTATATTACCAGTACACTGGCCCTCATACAACAAGATATCAATATAAAGAGCGACTTTCTCTGGTCTCAAAGACCTTATAGTGACAATATTCCACTGTACATGAGTCTATTCAATTCAGCATCTTATTTCCTCCTCTGATGAGTATATGGTAAAGAAAGTTGGAGCAGATGCTCCAAAATTCTATCAATTTATGGAAAACCCCAATTTTCATTCAAATGAAAGAGATCATAACCACTGTATTACTCTGCAAATATCCCAGCTTTATTCACATAATGATACACAAACGTCTACTACCGATGTTCTGGGGTAGACTGCAATCCTGTGAAAGATTACGTAATTCCAACATCAGATTTTAGAATAAATATCCAAATTCAGAGAATGAATTGACAAGTCTTCCATACTTTGTGCAGTCAGTCCATCATGGTAATAAAACAAATTTGGGATATGATCCAGAGTCTCCATTTATCCCGTTTACATGAGTTTGTTTCTACTTCTTCTGCTCTGCGGCAGCAGCCTGGGCGGCGGCGGCAGTGGCCTTCCTCTGGGCAGCCAAGATTCCGTTCAGCTCCTCACGCTTTCTGCGGCCACGTCCGAGGGTTCCAAGCTGTGTGGTGGGAATGAGAAAAGAGATTGAATTAATTAAAATCAAGAAAATAGGTCTGTATTTTCGTACACTAGAATTTAAAGGGTATCTGGGGTAAAAAAATATATAAATTTGAATAATACTTGACTGCATAAAATTACCACAAAATAACTTTATCCAACATAAGGATTACTAAAATTTATAATTATTTAACAGCTTATTCGCGATACCTGTGCATACAGAGCTCAAAGATTAACGCTCCACATAAGGGTTATTTACGAAATGCATACGTTTACCCCCTTTTTTTTTTATAGCATTAGAAGTATGAAAACATTTGTTTTCAAAACTATCATTCCATTACAATCAAATCTCATTTGCCTGATCTGTCTTATCAGATTGAATCAACAAAATTAGGAGAATTCATATCGAAGTTCCATATGCCTTTAAGTTCCAATGTGTTATCAAATACAGTACAATCAAGTCTAAGGGGGTGTTGTTCAAAATCAACTGCAAATCAACTGCAACTTTGAAAATTGTAACGCACATTTTAATTCGCGCACGGTATGTGCATTTAACAA
>BQKZ01002562.1:58695-70196 GCA_036244855.1 Temnopleurus reevesii
TTTTGTCTACTACCTGTCTCTTATACACATCTAGATGTGTATAAGAGACAGCCCTAGTTGGAATAGGGTTAAAGTCCTCTATCACAAGTATGGTATAAAGCTGTTGCATTATTCACATTGTAATTTGCACCTCATGTATACACTGTATTCCGGAATGATTGGAATCTCTATGGGATGTCTTTGGATGAATCAACCAGTATTCAATTGTGTATGATTTAATTATATCGCTCCTCACCAATACTAGTTCTTGCTCTATAGACATATGAAAATTTTATATTCTTACATTGGAAAGAAAGTAGGTAAAATGAACAAATTTACTGTGCTTATTCCAGTGATGAGGGAGATTCATTTACAGATTTATCGAGTTACCACCTTCTTCAAGGCTTTAGTGGACTATACATCATATTATATCAATGGGATTGTATAACAGACTTACTGTGGTTGTTCTAAGCCTTCAATCTCCAAGATGACACCCTTCTCATGTAGCCTGGCTGCGTTGTATTTCAGAGCTGATTTGCTATCCTTTGCCTTAGCCTTCGATGATCGTCTGAGGAAATAATGAAACAGAAAAACTTGTGAACGAAAATCTTTCAAAACATGAAAATAACCACTTGCTAATGTGAGGAAGGGTCTGAAATTTAGTGAATTTGCTTAAATTTGTGAACGCTAAAATATTGGCTTCTACGGTATTTTGTAAATATAGCACGATATAAACTACTTCTGTAAAATTAAGTCAAATGCCAATTCAATGCTCCTTTGTAATATTATTTGAATCTGAACCGCATTGAGATTGTTGTGTTCGCACAGTTGAATGCATGGCGTATGGAACTACTATAGTTTATATCGTATCACATGTAGAGTAAACTTTGCCGAATAATTGTTGCAATCGATGTGATTTTATAGAACGAATCATACAAAACCAGTGTTATTAGCCTCTTCTAAGTCGACATTCTCATACATCGAACAGATTTAAGTGGTCCCAACAGATTCGACTTAGGCAGAGTTACTTGTATATATGCATTTATATGTATATATATTTTATATAATTTCAATTCAGTGAATCATCAGAGTAGGTAGTACTTAAGAGAAGTTCTGAGAGAAGAAAACGAGACAAAACTTACTTTGCCTGTAGGTTATCCAGACAGGTCTTGATGTACTGTGCATAGTAGTCATTCTGTTCGTTGTAGAATGTAGACTTGGACTCCAGACCCGCGTACGTCGCTCGTAGCTTCACGATGTCCGTCTTACGTCGCTGGCGATATCTCCTCTGGTTGCGGATATCCTATTAGGAAATAAATTAATATAGAAGGTGATAATAACGACAACAACGACAACAATAATAATAATAACAATGGCCTTTATATAGCTTTCATGATGTACTCAGCATAGTAGTCATTCTGTTTGTTGTAGAATTCCGACTTGGATTCAAGACCAGCGTACGTCGCTCGTAGCTTCACGATGTCCGTCTTAAGTCGCTGGCGATATCTCCTCTGGTTGCGGATGTCCTACGTGGAGATAAATTAAGATAGTGAATAATCTGGACTGGAATAATTGAATAGAGGTTGTCTTCACCAGGAAGGAATAAGTAAAGAATATTTGCAGAAAAGGCACACAACTTCCATCAATTGTATCCCATGTACATTTGAATAAATGGTGATTCATAGCAAAAAAATATGCTTTTTAAGGAGTTTTCTTATCAAATGCACTATGGTGGAATGTGAGATCTTTGACATTCTTAACAAGTCTGATATAAACAGGAGCAAAATTTAAAAAATATGTCTTGATTTGGTCACATATGTATCATTATACTGCATCAAACAAATCCCTAAGTATGAATATTTATGATTCCCTCGCGATGACAAAATCCCCGAAGACAGGCAATAGCACTGAAAAGCACTAGAATTCACCAGCTGATTCATGCATAATTTTGCTGGGCCCTCACATCACTAAGGAGGTGTTGCTCAAAAGTTAAAATTGATCGCAAGTTGCAGTTGATCAGAACGCGCCAATCAAAATCTTTGTTTCATGCGCGTCTTGTTAAATGCACATACCGTGCGCGAATTAAAATGCGCGTTGCAATTGTTAAAGTTGCAGTTGATTTGCAGTTGCTTTTGAGCAACACCCCCTAAGTGTAGTATCTGCACCTGAGTTGTACAGATGTCATCTGGGTTTTATCTTGATTGATTGATTTTTTCATTATTATAATTTTTGGAGGGAAACACTGTCTTCAAGCTACTTCATTTCATTTTACCTGTGCAATAGCATTGACCATAGTTTGGTAGTTATCTTTCTCCGATACGAGCTCAGCTTCATCCAAGATCTTCAAGCTCCGCTCGATCTTGCGCTTCTTTGCCTCAAGAGGGAGCCTGTCGGATTTAAAAAGGAATACAATTTAAAAATTTAGTAAATTTGCTAAGACTGACATGTCAATATATAAACAGAACTGATGTAATTCTCATCCTGAATGATGCACTAGAAGAAAGAAAACATGTCATTTCAAACCCAAAACTATTGACATGAAATAACAGTAACCATTCACTATTTGCCAATTTGTTACAGGAAATATCATTGAGACAACATACTACTAAAGTATGCATCTGTTATTTGCTGTGAAACAAATATTACAATATAATTATAGAACAACATATTTCTGTATACCATTCAGAATACCAGTGATGGAAAACTTCAGACCAAGCCTGTTTAATTGCATTTGCTTTTACATTATCAAACAAAAAGTATCATTTTCAATTAGCATGCAAGTGGACAGTTAAAAGTCAAAATCATATTAGATACATTTTCAGAAATGAAATGAAATATCTAAAAAGCAGAATATTGCAAAAATAAAAAAAAAATCTGCAAGAGAAAAATCATGTAATTCATATTTGATTTGAATTATTCGGGAAATGAATACAAAACCATATCGCTGGCATGCATGTCAAGCAGTTATCTTTTATCACTTTTTGTTTGGCTCAGTGAGAAATAATCTTCGAATAAGATCAGAAAATAACTAATATTTTTAACACATTTTAAAAATTATTACTTGGAGCACTTTTTTTCTTGCTCATTTACATACTACAAGAAAATGATGCTCATGATTTGCATACATTAAAACCTAGCTAATCTATGCTTTGTGATGACGTAAAGAAATTCTAACAACAAATGATGTTGAAAGATTGCAAGTACTGTAGCCCTAAAGTCTAACTGCAAATAATATCAGAAAGCTTTGTTTTTTTCACAATATTTCATTTTACAGTCCTTGGCATGAGCTTCAGGGCTCATATGTTGCCATTCTTAGGTAAGAATAGCAGATTGCAAATGTTGCAGACTACAATGTATGTAAAATCAAATTGTGTGATCAAATATACAGGTGTTCTCTTCCAAAATCTAAAAACAAATTCAAAATGTATATGCAGAAGCGCAAAATCATAAAAACCAACAAAGCATCAGGGCCCTGTTGCATAAAGCTCAAAATTATGACAACTTTGCCACTAATGGTAAGTCATAAAATAAAGCATCAGGGCCCTGTTGCATGAAGCTCAAAATTATGACAACTTTGCCACTAATGGTAAGTCATAAAATAAAGCATCAGGGCCCTGTTGCATGAAGCTCAAAATTATGACAACTTTGCCACTAATGGTAAGTCATGTGAAATCCTTGATGCTGATTGGCTGTTGCGCACCATTGTTGTGGTAGTAATTATGAATGCCAAAGTTGTCATACCTTTCAGTTTTATGCAACGGGCCCCAGGCATTTAATAATCTAGGAAAATATTTCCTTTTACTATGATTTGTGTGTTGCTTGTAAAACATAACATTCAACCTATTTCTATTTTATCTTTAATAGAAGCCAAATTTAAACAAGAAATTATATTTAAAGCAAATAAAAAGACATAAATTATATCTCAGCCATTTAAAAATATATCAAAAAGCATATGAAAACTTGAAAAAGATCCAACATTTCATAGCTAAATGAATGCCTCAGAGCTACTTCAAAAATACTCCTAAGCTATTTAGAAATTATAATTCTGAATACTCCAGAGCAAACAGTGTCTAAAAATGAGATTTAGCTGCAGCTCCAAAGCACTGGATGAAAGGTTTATCTAAAAAAAAAAGAGCGACTGAAAATTGAAGACAAGATACATTTTGCTTGTTAAAATTCTAGAAAGTGGAACTGATCAACATAAAGACTAGAAATTTTCACAAGAATTCTAAATTTGTGGAGAGTCCTCATTCAAGAAAATTAATTTCAGTTCATAAGTTGGTGCACGCACATGCATAACTCCAAAATATTAGCATCTGTACAAACAAGATATGGATTATTATTCATAGAAATTTCTTGCACACAAATTTTCAGTAGAACAGTATTGTATTTCACCTCAAAGCAAAAATTAGCTTAATTTTTTGGATAGTGTAACTTCTTTTACCAACTGACTTGGTGGCCACGGACATACAACTACCTCACTGTCATTTTAAACAAAACATATAAATAGGTGCTTTCATCTTTGAAGTATTATACGGGTAGGATGGATGTAATTATTTTGCTATGATTTGATGAAACGCTTTCTATGCCCCGAATCAGCAAAATCATTTCATGAAAGCTAGGAGCTGATGAGTGCGTATTGCAAAGACTTATTCTGATGTTCACTGTACCTTTTCACAGCATTAGACCTAGTTAGCTGTGGTCTAGATTGATGAAAACATTTCAAAATATCTTTAAACACTATCGTCAAATAAATATTAAGAATATTAGGAATTGGTTTGTTTTGCTATAAGCTGTTCTTACATTCTGGGTAATCACAAAAGTGTCACTATTGTATTTGCCACAATAAGTTTATGACAAAAAATAGCCAATATATAGACTACGGACACCAGGACTTACACAATAATACATGAAAGCACAATAATGTTTCAGAATAAAGAGGGAGATAAATAACAATTAACATGATAAATGAGAATAGTAGTGCATTAAAACACAGTGCAATAAATGGGCTTAAGGCCCAAAAAATGTCTGTCAATACAAATGTCGTCTGACATAGAAAATGGACTGACTATTGATAAATATCAGCATGAATACGTGATGGACAAAATGTACATGACCTCTACGGAAAATGGACAAAATTAAGCAACTGTCATTCAAACTTTCACTATGGCTCTAATAAGAGAGAGGAATACCTGTTAATCATGTAACATCCCGTGAAAGGCTTTTATATGCAACCTGTTACTGATGTGACAGAAAAACGAAATGTAAAATCTTGCTCCGCTTTTGGGAGCAAAATAACAGAGAAAGAAATTTATTTTGTCTAATCAACCAATTGTACACATGATTGACAGTTGCTATTTTGTCCATACTCTTTGCTAACCATATTCACAAGTAAAAGCAGCTGAAACTTTTAAGATGATTTACCAATGACCAAACACAGAGAGGGAACAACACAAAATACATCTCAGGTACATAATGGATTTCAAATTAATATAATGACTTACTTGCTATCCTCTAGCTGTGATGTATTTCTACTCATCTTGGTTTCCTCGTTTGCCTTGGCATCTCTCTTCATCCTCTGGTCTATTAATCTATTATGCTCCTCTTCCTAAAGAAATAAGTACAATGATAGGTTTCCCCATTAGCCTTGGCATCTTTCTTTATCCTCACGCAAACCTATTACATTCCTCTTTTTACCAATAGAACTTTTTAATGAGCATCTCCACATTCTATAGACGTCCACTTGTCTCCTTTTCTTTTCTTTTCTTTTTACTTCATTTCATGCCTTTCACTCACAATCATTATCCATTTTGATAATTTATTTCAGAAAGGCCTTGGACAGTTTCATGGTGGCACACTCAGATTATTTTTTGACATTTTGAGAATGATGTATGCACTAATTTTCAAAATCATATTACGCAATATTTGAATTAGAATTATGAAACATATTTATCAATGTTCATTTTCTTCACAAACTAACATTTTCAATCAATCTCATACCTGGTCTTCATTAGCTTCTGTCCCTAGTATCTGCTGTACAGTCTCTCCTGCTTGACATCTGATTACATCGACCAGTAACCTCTTAGTCCTGAACAAAAAATATAAAGAAATACCATGAACGTCAAAACATGACCATTTTACTGCACTGGTGATGTACAATCTGTAATGAGTGAAAGTTTTAGGAGTGATACAACCCTCAAATCAAAACTTGCTTTTTTTCTGGATCACTCTATCACCCTGTATCTCAAAGACAAAATTTCAAATTTAATTCCCTGTTCGTTTTACACACAACTGCAGAGTGCGTAGCACTGAAAAGCTGCTATTTTACATACATTCATACACACACACACACACAAACACAGGAAGAAAGCATTTTGCTTTTATTCCTTTTTATTTCGTTTTCAAATACCTTATGTATTTTTATATTCCCTCTTGATTTTTGTAACAGATACCTTGAAAGCTGAAGCTTTTTTAATTTTCAGAAGTATGAATGTCTCATTTGGGGATGATATGTTTTTCTCAAGAAGTATTCCATTTTCACTGAAAAAAACCCTACTAAATATGAAGAAATGAAAAAAAAAAAAGTTCGCAGCTCTGCATTAATACCATTTAACATCTATTTAATCATTATCTTTTTCTTACTCACTTGATAAAGAGCCTCTTCTTATCGCTGTCATCGTCTTCATGGATCTCAAACTTGTTGGTGAGAGTAAGAGAGATTTCAGTCTTTGACATTGACTGTACCAGAGCCTCAACTTGCTGTTCTGGTAGGTCGCTTGGTGTGTCACCTGAAACAAAATCAGATTAGTTAATTTTGGTCAAGTGTAAAATGTGAAAGAAACTCCTACAGGACAACTTGGAAATACAGATTCACCATATATACATATACATGTATAGAGTAGAATTGGGGATGACTTTTATTATAAAAGAATGATTCAAAATTTCAAACAAAGGGACTAACACAACAAATAATTATATGTCGGACAACATGCTTATAGATTAAAACATCCATCTTCTGTGTTCATAGACAGAATATTCTGATCACTTTGTGTACAGTCTCTTAATTTAGTGGCATTTTAAAAAAAGGGACTACCTTTGGAAAAGATTCTGCTAAACAAACGAGCTAATATTTGAGAGCAATTAATATAATGAACATTTGCATTGAGAATGTCAGCATCATGCAAAAATATTCATGTAAGAATGGAAAAAAGATAAAATTATGTAGTAAACAATCCCCAATGATATCATTTTGCATGCAATTTAAAGATAATAATTGATATTGGTTTTGAAACTCAATTGCACTCACCTAGGATATCTTCAACAGATGGAACTTCACCCAAATCTTCTAAGAGCTCATGAATAGGATCAGTCTGCTCTGGGGCAATCACCTCTAAATTCTCTAGAAGTTGCTGAAAACAAAGAAAACAAAACAAACAAATAATTATTTTTTTCGTATACTTAAAAAAACGCAATGTCATTGGATACTAATTTCAATGGTAAGTTCGGTATACAAAAGATAGATAATGAAAATATGACATCAGTCATTTTGGATAATAATACCAACAAAAATACATGCTCTCTTGAATATGGTTTCATTGTTCGCCCTCCAACAACATGGTAGATAAAGAATTGCACCATGAACACCCTATGAATTGTTTTAACTAAAAATGGTTCAATTTTCAATCATTCTAAATAGTAACATCGCGATGTTTGCTTTTTTTTCCCGGACACAGTATGTGACAAATACATGAAGAAACCTGCAAAAAGTCCATAAATTACTCTAAGATTATTGATCACAATACCGCTATGGAGTAAGAAATTAAAAAGAAAAAAGTGAAATGATACTCACTGCATGTGTGTCGATGATTTCTTTGACGGAGATGAAAACGATAGGCTTGGATGGGTTGACAAAGTCTGAGTACTCATTGATGTTAAACCTCACTTCAGGCTCGGGGACATCACAGACCTTTCTACAGAAATCCCTGAAAATTCAAAATGAAAATTAGATAAAATCATAAATCAGTTACAAAGAACACATGGTCATAAAACATTGATCATATACTAAAAAAATTGTGAGGAATTTTGTTTTACAAAGCTTGGATTCTTATTGAATTCAAGAGCAGGACGGTGCTTCAACAAATTGTCCTTAAAGTTACGTAGGACAAAGACTGGACTACGTTAACGAGTGAAATACATGTAAGATCCTCGATCATTCAGTATAAGAACTGGTACCAGTCGTGTGTAAAGTCGCTCTTAAAGTCTTTTGCAACACTGTCCAGGAGATATTTTCCAGGTTTTCCAGGTAGAGTGGGAAGTATGTCTAATTTCAATTAATCTATATTTCACTTTTGTATGCCGTAACTTACTTGAACTTTTCAAAGGACTTGATGACAAGAGAGTTGAGTTGTGTCAGATGAAGGTTCTCCTCAAGAAACTGACAAAAAAGAAACATACAAAATTTGATTTTAGACAAAGTTTTCTTCTAATAAGATTCTTGGGCAAATGCTCTGGTGTTGCTGAAATAGTCACGGTAGACAAAGTAACTATTTTCCTATTTTTCCTCAAGAGCCAGATACCAAAGACCAGGATTGAGTGAGTGTTTCTATCCAGTTCTTTTTTAAGTAAATCAAATTACCCTTCATTACTACTGTGTAAACATATCTAAATCGGATGTCACATGCATAATCCCAAGTTCTATTTGGTGAACAAGATATTGGTCTCATTCCTTATATGTGAGAGAGGAAAATGAAAGAGTGAAATATCCAAGAAAAAGAAGAAGAAGAAATCAAACAAAAGAACTTTTATGATATCCAAAATGCACACCTCAGGCAAATGCAGTCAAAATCAAATTGGGAAGATAGCTTAATAATCAGTCCATTGGTTAAAAAAAATGACTAAAGAATAACTTTTACAGAATTTCCACATCAGATTGATATTCTATCTTTCAGGTAATATAAGAAGATCCGTTGTAAATTGGGCTGTAGGACACAAATTTTACCAGGAAGATCTCAAAAGAATAACTGTAAAGAAATTAATCTACATTTGATAAATGGGGCCCTTTATAAACTTGCAACTAATAACATTAAAAACATGCTCTCATGAACATTCTCTCTCAAAATCAATTGAATAACAAAATAATTTTCTGAGCATTTTAAGATGTTTAGTTGCTACTGGAGATTGAAAATTATACATATCCCCAACTTCTCTTTTCTTATACATGCGTGACCCTGAACATAAGCAAAATAAAAGCTGAATCATAATTAATGCTATTGGTGCCGAAGTTTTGTCTACTACTGTGGTCTGATTGGTTTAAAAACTGTGTAGATTTATTAGAACAAATTTGTGCAAAAGCATTTAATGGCAGTTCATGTGCTATTCTAGCCAGTGATGTGAGACTTATGTATATATCTGGGACCTTATTTTGTATGTGATTGAGAAACTTATATTTTTATAATGGATATACATTATCAAGTTAGAATTTGAATTTTGTATGTAAACAATGAAAAAAAGAAGATTCAAGAGAATAAAATAGGAATTATAATATTGTTCATACAGAAAATAGACATTCGCTTGAGGACATTGAAATTACAATCTTATTCATACAATAAAAGATTGGCATTCTGGAAAAGATTTATAAAGTATAATAAAAATTTAATTCTCGACGAGGCTCATGCTCATGCACCATTCTGACTTACGCCCTCCATAGATTCCATGAGCAAGGTACCAAATACCGGAACTTTCTGTGACAAAAGTTTTTATTCAATTACAAACAAAAACGTTGAATGGACTTGTCTCGTCATTCAGGATGTTCATTATTGTTACCATTCTCATTATCATCATCATGAGAGTCATCATCCTCATCGTCATCACCATCACCATCACTATCACCACAATCATCACATCACAATAATCGTCATCATCAACATCAGCTACAATAATCATCATCAAAATACACGTAGTTGTCCCCACAATAACCAGCATTAAAATCATCCCCATATTCATCATTCATCATACCCTATTACAACCATAATCTTCATCCCCATCATCATCATCATCATCATCATCATCATCATCATCATCACCATCATCATCATCTACGTCATTGTCATTATCATCTATGTCATTGTCATTATCATCATGATCATCATCTCACCAGATGGCCAGCATCAATATCATCCCCATATTCATCATCATCATCAGCATCATCATCATCAGCATCATCACCATCACCACCATCATCATCACCACTATCATCATCACCAGCATCATCATCATGACTATCACTACCACCATCATCATCATCATCATCATCATCATCATCATCATCATCATCATCATCATCGTTATGAGACTATTCCATGAAACCATTAGCATTATCAAAATAACGGTAATAATCTTCAGAGTTATCATCATTATCATCACTACCACCATCATCCTTGTTTACATCATAATCGCCAACAACACAACATCATCATCATCACAACAGTCACCATCATTTCCATCATCACCACCACTCCTCCTCACCTGTTTCCCTGATGCAATGCTCTGCAGTACTTTGGTGATGGATCCAAGATTTCTCCTCTGTTCCACGGTCATGATCTTGTCCGCACTGATGTCGATGATGTCGAAGGCGTCAGGAGCAACGATGGCTGGATTCATGTACCTGTAGTAGATCAAGTTTCCAACAATCTAAAGGAAAAGAAACACAAGATAAATTTTATGTAAATAAATTTCAGAATATTTTATATAAATTAAAAAGTAATGGAAGCCATTCTTTCCTTGAAATAATAATGATGATAATAATATATGCAATTCATGTAGTGCACATATCCACTCTTCTGAGTGTTCAAGGCGCTCTGCATTATTATGACCCTGGCTTTAGCCCGGCGTACAACAGTGCAAATGGTATTTCAAGAAATAAATAATCCTCTTTAATCAATATGCTCTTCCTATCTAGAGTTGATATGCCTTCTTATAAGAAACAACTTTAATCGTAAAGTTTCTCTGTATTTATAGAGCATGAACATTTTGCTACAATTTAGCAACAGCTAGAGTCCAAGTCACATAGAAGCCTTGATTCAGTTTGGTTCTAAGTTCAGTTGGGCCCTCTGTGATCCAAGTGTGGCCCTCTTTGTTCTAAGGAATTTAACCCTAACTTACCTGGGGGAGGGGGGCCATAATGGCCCCCCCCTGGACGCTTCGCGCTGTAAGTCCGCAACGCGAAATGCTACGGCCACAAAATTTTATGACTTTTTTCATTCACTTATCGCGCAACTTTTGAGACCAAATTTAGCGCGCCTGCGTGTAAGGTCGCGAAGCCACGCCCCTTCGAAAAAAATTTGTCAAGCCCAAAATTGCTCAAAAACCTGGTTTTGTGTACAAATCCAATGGAAATTGGGATTTTGCAAATAAATTCACATAAATTGTAATATTTTCACTAAAACTAATTGAAATAATTTAATATTAGTGTCTTCCTGGCTGAAAAGTAGTAGGGAATAATTTCCCACCAAAAAACAATGAAA
>BQKZ01002563.1:0-16511 GCA_036244855.1 Temnopleurus reevesii
TTTTCTGCTTTCCCACACAGACTGAAGTTGAAGTGATAGTAGAAAGCATTGCCCTCTGTCATGAAACTGGCTCCCGACATTACAGACTGCTGACTAAAATTTAAAAAGATATGAATAACAACATGAATACCTTTCATAATATCTTATGCAACATATGCTCTTCTGGCCACTCCTCTGAACATCTTTCACACAAGAGGACCTAGCTGATATGACCCAAAATGCGAAACAATGCATGAACACAGGACTGGTGTCTTCTGATAATACACAGTGACAAGAGAACAAGAAGATAATGGGTCTGATGCACCTACAGTATAAGCAAAATGCATTTTATGTGTTCAATTTTAATTAGAATGAATATAGACTTCTCAAGGAACATTTCAAAATCCTTAGCTGAATGCAGAGATTTTGTTTTTCTGCATCTATGTATCAATTCTTGTTTTAGTTTAATCATTTCAAATTAATTCATGGCTTCCTTAATCAATCTTTACATGCATATCAGATGTTATGAATTACACGTATTTACATTAAAAAAAAGAATTCAAGATGTTTTTATAACCCACTTACCCTTGTAATAATACAAGATCATAATGTCTGTCGTTCAACCTGACATGACAGTTGCTGTAACAGCTTTCTCCCTTGTTACTCTTCAAACCCGATGGACATGTCAGGCATGCCGACTCCCCTACTGGATCACTCGCTCGTACGTAGGTGTCTGTTATCAATAGAAGTGAAAACATGATATTGGAAAAGCTGTTGTAATATCACATATCCTTAGTAAGGCGATCCTAACTCAAGCTACACTTTCAGGGTACTCGCCTCCTTTGATTTTACTACTTTGTCATGTCTATGTCTATCATTCAATCTGACACGACAGTTGCCATAGCAGCTTTCTCCCTTGTTACTCTTCAAACCCGATGGACATGTCAGGCATGCCGATTCCCCTACTGGGTCGTTAGCTTGTACGTATGTGTCTGTTATCAATTATAGAAGAGAAAACATGCTATTGGAAAAGCTGTTGTAATATCACATATTATTAGCACTAGTACTGCAGGATTGCCAACCATTCTGGAACTGATTAGATGAAAGTTTCACTTCTGAGGTGAAAGTCTGGATGCATTAAGACTCCAGACTCATTACCATATTCCCTTATGTTCAATAAAGTGACAACAAAATATCAATTTTAGAAAAGTACTGCAGTATTGCCAATTCTGAAATTGATTAGTTTGGTATTTACTTCTGAAATGAAAGTCTGGATATAAGACGCATCATGACAGCATATTAATTCAGCTGGTTAGAACTTTGCATTTCAATTTTCATCATCAATATTACAGAATTATAAATTGAAATATGAACAATTTTTTGAATTTTACCTGCATTTCTTCATTTCATTTCAAAGATATTTGTCTAGAATACAATAACATTAGCTCACTTTCATGCCTCATAATCACACACAAAAACAAACATTATTGAAGAAAAGTTCTTACATCCAGAACATTTTTTCTAAATATACAAGCAATTTGATAGAAAACATAACAGAATACCCATCACCACAGCATAGGAGGAAAAAATATGATAAAGGTTGCAATAAAATTTCAAAATAATTATTAGTTAACCGTATCTGCACCTGTTAAAGGAAGGAAAGGGTAACATGAATATTTAACATTACATCTCTAGGAACTAATTTGAACTAAGCATTTCACAAGAATACTGATACAAAATTTGAACATTTATACTGAAAATTGTATTGCAAGTAAACAAGCAAAATGATCAATAGCTGGACAACAACAAAAAGGAATGATTGCAAATTAAATTAAGAGACATATCACTGAGCTTTTAAATAAATAAGAAATGTCAGCATAAGAAAGAAACCTTCACCAAAAAACCGAAATAATAAATGCATATCGCTATCACTGGTCATGGTTTGTCTGTTTTCATCTTTAAATGATACCTGGGTGATTAACACTTTGTTGACAAATGGACAAATCAATTCAGACAACAATTTCATGGCGAAATGGGCACAAGAACAGACAAACAAAAATGTATGATGACTCATTTCAATCAACATATAGGAATGAGCATGAGATAATAGTCTTGTGTGTTGTTAATATCTGTAGGTACATGTAGCTTGTTGCTCAGGTTTTCTACCACTATTTTTTACAAAAATGCATATTATCCAGGGTTAGTCAATAAGAACAGATTATTTTCACCATGAGCAGGAGTAAAACATATAACTGGAAATGATTCATCACAAAATCACCATATGCAAATTAGGATATTGACATAAAACTGAAGTAAACACTAACTAATATTATGAAGTCTGTAAATGTCATTGACTGCTGTTTAGTTATTTCTACTAATAATCATCTTTCATTTTTCAATAAATTAATCACTTTCATAACATCTAATAAAGCACAACCTTGATACAGACAACATATGATGAATTTTTAGCCAACGATTCACAAACATAGAGGTGTTGTTCAAAAGTTGCAATTGATCGGAACATGCCAATCAAAATCAATGTTTCATGCGTGTCTTGTTAAATGCGCATACCGTGCACGAATGAATACGCGCGTTACAATTTCCAAAGTTGCAGTTGATTTGCAGTTTATTTTGAGCAACACTCCAATAGACACACAATAATTAAAATATATGTTAAAACCACGCTTATATCTACTCACCTTCGGGGCAGTTTTGGCAGTGTTTTGACTGTTCATCAATGTACTGTCCTGGATCGCATGGGATGCAACTGATCAGAGCAAAGCACGTTTGTGGGTTAGAGGCATACAATCATTCAATGGTTAGATCATGGACTCACTAGTAGTGGACTATTACGATCTTTATTCCCTTAATGTGGGATGTCCATTAACAGATTTGAGATTTGCTCCCCAAAGGCAGATAAAACAGGAGCTCTAAATCATCAATGTAAGCCATTTCTGCTAGATTTTGGCTCAAGCTACAATATTTGTAATGTTGGATGACTTAAATTTATGAGTTCGGTGTTGGAATTGCTGTTGAGAGAGCAAAACGGCTCATAAACCGAGCACCAACAACGATGGTCAGTTTATAGAAGCGATACAATTGCTGTGTAATATAACATGCACTCGCACAAAGCCTAATGAAATAAAATCATTTTCCGTCTGAAATTCTCAAATTAGCATATTTCAAATCAATCAAATTTTGTAGTCATTTTTTAAATACAGAAGGAAAAATATTGAATTCCAACATGTAGAATGTGGCATCACACAGTACTTGAAATCACCCATTATATTGCATTACATGGGAGCCAAAAGCATTTTCTCTTTCAAATCAGTAGGAGGATCTCCCACATCAAAGGAATATAGATTGTCACAATTCCACATCTAGGAAGTGCATGGTTAGATGGGGCATGCACTGCACTCAAATCATAATTCACTACAAACTTGCATCTAAAAACGGAGGAAGTGGTAAATAAACATAAATTCTGGAGTGATTTCCTGTTCGGAACAATGAATACCGAGGATACACACTTTTGAGGGTGAAAACAATGAATGCTGGGAAATTCAGATTGTGTTAGTGGTGGTAGGGTGAAACGAAGGAGTAGCATTACAAACAATATTTGGATTTCAAAAGTTCAAAAGGCATATCAAATATTCATAAGATATCCACTTCTCAGCATATGCATTGTCACTTTAAATAGAGGGTACTTGAAAAATATGATTTTAAATTTTCAAAAAATCCAGTGTCAATCTGTGATAAAATGGATGTACCTACAGTCTTTTATTTATATCATTTAATCTCATTATGATGTTATCATACACATACAAGGGAGGTTTGTTATCAAATAATACAACAAAAATCTCTATTAATCACTACTGCTAGGTGAGGCATGCACTAAGAAGCACATAACACTTACCCTGTGTGGTCACTACCAAGTGGGCACTCTGTACACGATGCTGCTCCTCCGTTTATTGTGTTGGTGACCGTGATGTCGTAAATTTTCACTCTATTCAGAGAAAAATATCAGAATACTGTTATATAATTCAGTTGGGATTTCACTGAGATGGATTGGGTGATTCATTTAAATGGGATCAACAAGAAAATAAGAGTTGAAATAAATTAAAACAAAGCAAAGTCAAACTTTTGTTGAATCATATACTTGCTAAGTACGTACAACCCTGTATATGTTTCTTCAAAATAAATCACAGCGACTCCAACCGCAAGCACCCATCAATTGGGAGTTTCTCCCAAAAGCAATGAAATTTTATCGATTGAAAAAATTTGGGGGGTTAATACAAGTTGTCTGACATTCTCCTAGAGTTATATTTGAACAAGTGGCAAGAAAGAATATGGTGAAATTCATTCATTAAAATCCAATTTCGTCAAAATGTTGATTGAAAAGGAAAAAAACGACAACCACAGGAAAAGTAGGAGAATTTCAAACTTGAGCGGGAAACCAGGAAATTTTGTGAAAATTCCTATCTGATCTCGAATTTCCCCCCTGATGCTATAAATCTCTGGAACAACCTCAACATAGAAATTTCATGAAGTGCAACAATCAGATCTTGAAAAACAAAAATGAAACATTGGAAGGGTTCTTTCTAAATTGGCAATCCATTTTAACCCAAAAACATCCAACTTCAGGCATGGACCTAAAATAATAGTTTTCATATTTGCAGTCATCCATGAATAATATTTGATTTACATCTACTTACATGTCATCAGAGAATCTGTGGGTGTTACTGTAATCTAGTTTACTGACATCAGTCTTCTGGAAAGCCCATGTGAAACTTCTCGGTCCTTCCCTGGTAATCGCATATCTATTTAAAGCAAAACAAAGATAAAATTTAACGAAGTAAAATGCCACATCACACCAAGGGGGTTCAAACCCCCTCAATCACACAGCAAGAAACATTTATTATTTGGTATTCCCCCAGTGTTTTTTAACTTGCTTTTCAAGTACAATACTTGAAATAGGGCTTGCATACATTGGTTTTTGCTATTTCTGACAAGCATTCAGACTGTCTAGAACAGCATTTACCAATGACAAGCTCATATGAAAATGCCATTTTCAACATTACTTGTTTTTAACATGTGACTCAGCGGTTATTGTTTATGCCTCATTGATGTGAGGTAATGGGTCCAAGCCCTGGCCAAGTCATAACAAAGGCTTAAAAATGGTTTCTTCTGTCTTTTTTCCAAGCACACATCATAACAAATGCAAGAGGATAATAATCACATGCTAGGCCTGCTCGAAGAAAAGCTAATAGCTGAAGTAGCTATGATAAATATCATTATTATCATCCCATCATCGTCATTTTGATCATCATTAACATCGCTAGCATCTTAATCAAAGCTATCAATGTCTATCAATGTCAATCTATCATCAATCATCAACCATCATCATCAATCATCATCTTCATCATCATCATCATCATCATTATCATCATCATCATCATCATCATCATCATCATCATCATCATCATCATCATCATCAATATCATNCATACCTATATTCCTGCCTCTCGTTGGATCCCGTCCAGTACTCAATCACATTCGCCTCGGTGAGCTCCTCGAGGAAGAACAGCGTGCAGTCGGGTGAATCACACTCCATACTGAAAGCAAAGGAGATAGTCCCTAGCTCCTCAGCTTTGCCGTTGTAGTAACTAGTCTGCTTTCTGAAACCTTCAACCTTGAGGTCTAGGAGAAGGTATGCATCGTCAGAGTGACCGTAGCCTGTGTGGATGTAGGTGTCGGCAAGGATCCAGCCCTCATGAGATGCACAGCCATAGTCATCTGGAAACAATTTCAGGAAAACAAAGGTACTTTATTTTGTTACCAGAATATCTGTAAAAAGCTGCATATATGCAAATGCAATTGCATCTTGTCCTTCACATACATAAAACACTAACCTACAGTGATGACACATTAGGCGTCCATATTGAGTGGCACAAAACTCCAATAAAAGAATGACATCTCATACCGGGAAAATTTAGTGTAATGTCAGTTTCACGGATATGCCAAGAGAAATTATAAACAAAATATGTCTATAACACACATATCAAATTTCAATTAACTTCATGAAGACGTGCACTCATTGTTAGCGGAAAGGAAATGACAAAGGCATGTAATTGCCCTATTTTGGTGTCATATTGGGTAGGACATTCTTCTCAAATGCTCTATAATGCATCATTATTACCCCAGCTTTATCAGACATACAACACTCACCTGTTGTAATGACACATGATGCTTCCACGTGGGTGGCAGAGCATTTAGGTAATAGAAGATCATCCCATACTCATATGGTGTTTTCAGGAAATTCTCCATACTGTAAGTGCTCTACAAATGCATGATTATTACCCCAGCTTTAGCAGACCTAAAACACTCACCTATTGTGATGGCACAAGTTGGGCGTAAAATAGTTCCAGTAAGAGAAGGTCATTCCATACTTGGGTATGGTGTTTGGAGGACATTATCAATAAGTGCTCTATCAGTGCATCATTATTACCCAAGCTTTATCAGACTTAGAACACTTAGCTGTTGCGATGGCATATGACACCTCCATGTTGAGTGGTATAGAGTTCCAATAAGAGATAGTCATCCTATACTCAGATGTGGCATTTGGAGGACATCCTCCACAAGTGCTCTACAAATGCATCATTATTACCCCAGCTTTAGCAGAGATAGAACACTCACCTGTTGTGATGGCACATGATGCCTCCATGTTGGGTGGCAGAGAATTCCAGTAAGAGAAGGTCATCCCATATTCGGGTGTGGTATTTGGAGGACATTCTTCACAAGCTATGTAATTACATGTACAGAAAAAAAAGTTTGATATTACACCAAGAAATTCAATACAATGAATTTGGGGGAAAATAAAAATACATTAATGAAAGGGGTGTTTTACCAGAGTGGCTAAATCAGGAATACAATGCAAGGATACATAATTAACTATTGAATAAATAGAAGTATTAATTGAAGAACTTTTACTCTATAAATAAATTTTCAATCAAAATTCAATCTAGTTAATACATGTATAATAATTCTAAATTTGTAATGTGCTATAATCTGCCCTAAGGCACTCTAGGCAGACAAAATATAACACATATAAACAAACATAGGATATAATCTTTAAAAAGTAACAATACTATAAATATTACAGATCAAGAATAGTATGCTTTTTTCATGAGAAATTTGACAAATTTTTGTTCTATAATCAAAATCAATTTTGATATTACACTTTTTTTCATTTGAATTGTGCGACACTGTTACATAATGTCTACATATATTACAGTAAATACAATAAGGCAATATGAAATCAACTAAACTTACGATTTCTTCCATCACTGAACTGGTTTCGTGGACAGAAATTACACTCGGTGCTGTTACTGATAGACATTCCAGGATTGCAGGGCGGACATGCCTGAAATTCACCCGATACAGGGAGCTGTACTGACGCAGCATCGTTGGAATTACAAACCTGAGGAGATATCCACTTGTACATCACCTTGGTCTGTGAGTGTAAGGAAATAAATGTTCTGGTGTAAATCATTGCAAAACCTAATCAATTGACAAAAATTTTGCCTTTAAATGAGAAATATCTGTCCTGATAGGCCCGCTTACTGATTGATTCAAATTTACCTGCGTTTCTTGCCATCCACTGTAGTTCTGTGGTATTCCTTAGATCGGTTAGTAACAATTGAATTACAATAATTTTGCACACATCAATTGTTGCAATGTCAGGCAAGCCTCTGGCAAGCTTTTGGGTCTTTAAGAACACCCTTTGTGTATAAGGAATGTATAAAATTTGCATCTATTAGTAAACTCGCCTACTGCAATGAAAAAAAAGGTTGGATAGTTTTCCACACTAACACATGTCAATTAGAAATATTCTATTGTATAGCCCCAATGTTGCTGTAAAGTAAATTTGTAATATAGTAAAAAAAAAACATGAAAGATGCTTTCTAATATTTATTGTGAAGTAATACAAACAAATCTATAGCTTCTGTGTTAGTATTAATGTAAAACTAGAAGTTATATAACTAATATCAAAAGGGAGTACTTTTCCTGAAATCGCATCGCAATTTGCTATACATTTTTGCAGGATTGCAATACAAAATAAGTTTTGCTTCGCAACTATTTCACATAGAACTCTACAGTAAAATGTTGAAAATGATTCCCCAATATCTAAAACTGCTTATCAAATGTGAAAAGTAAAATTATTCCCTGTTTTCAGAGAATTATTAATTTGATTTATTTTAAACAAGTGGATAATAAATGAATAGACATATTTACCTGATTATTTGTATCACAAGGAGTATGCATGCTGTAATAATCCTGCTCAGTACAAGGTTTTTTCATTGTGCAGTTTCGAGATCCAGGAACTATGAAAAGAAAATATGAAAAAAACCTATTATTAACCTTTTCATTACAAAAATTCAATATGATAGGCATCAGGAATAGCTTCAATGAAGTGAAAATTTGTTTACTAGAATACCGGTATGAAGAGAAGAGAACTTGAAAATTATTTGACTCTTGAAAGACGTTTTACGCATGGGGGAATGTATCTAGTCAAGCGCAGTGGTGTAGTGGTTCTGAATCTCGCTTCAACCAAAGGGTTGTAGGTTCAAACCCCACCCATGGCACTAATTTCCTTTGGCAAGTAAATTGATCCACATTGTGTTACACTCAACTCAGGTGAGGTGAATGGGTACCTGGCAAGAATATTTATTCCTCAAAATGCCAAATGCGATAGTGTATGCCAGGCTAAAGCCAGGGTAAATAATAATGCAAAGCACCTTGAGCATTCGGCAGAGTGGATAAGTCTGCTATATATATTGCATCTATTATTAGTACTTTTATCAACCTTGATAAGTAATTACAATTATTTCTAATTCCCAGATTTACAATTTTACAAGCCACAATCTTTGCTTACAGCGTAAATTCCATGTGATTCCCTACTCTTTACTTACCATTGACTTAATTACTGCAAATATCTTATTGATGCATAGAAACATTCATCCAGTTTGAATAATTCACTTAATGTCTATTTGCTAATGTTGCTTGAATTGTGAGATGTAATGATTACTTCTCCATATCACCTATTATATAGATATATATAGCTCTCTGAATCTTAATAAATGGGGCGCTCAAATTATCTTCCCTCTCAATCTTGGAATGTCAACTTTTGGTATATACAATATCATCACTGCTTTCATAGCAACAATTTTTGGTTAATTTCTAAATTTTTAGTGGAACATTTTAACTAGAACGCCTTTTAGTTGGGACACAGACATTATGCTAAAATTCGTCATCAGGTCCATCCACATTTTCTCTTGTATATAGATGTTTGTAAAATATACACAATATTATCACTGCTTTCCTAGCTACAGCTTTTGGTCACTTCCTAAATTTTTGGTGAAACATTTTAATAGCAAAATGCCTTTTATTTGGACACAGACATTTTACTGAAATTTTTCATCAGGTCAATCCACACTTGCTCAAGAATAAAGGGGTAATAATATCACAAAACTTAAGGCTTGTAATGAAATTTGTACTCCAAATATAAACAGGAAATATTATCCCAATAAGAAGTATGTGGTATCAGTATTGCCGGGGCAATGTTTCACCAAGTTATGAAAGACTTTGAGTTCTGCTTTGCGCACGACTGGTGTCAGTTCTTATGCTAAATGATCAAGAATCTTACGAGTGTTCCACTGGTTAACATATTCCAGTCTTTCTTAAAGTCATGCATAACTTTAAGAACGATTTGATGAAACAGCGCACAGGTGATATCAGCTCGATATCGCTTGATAGCGGCTACACTTGTGTATATGCAACAGGGGGAATTAATTTTCATTTTTAGAAGGCCTATGACACTCACCTGAGTATTCAATCTCAGTATTACACGGTGTGCAGTTTGTAGATCCTGGTAGAGAAAAGGTGTTTGCTGGACATTCATCACATCTACAAAAGATCATAAAAATGTGATAACAACAAAACTTTGTAAACTAAAATTGATAATGAACCTTGTTTTCTGACAAATAAATATTAATAATAATAATAACGTCAACAACAACAACAACAACAATAATAATAATAATAATTATAATAATAATAATAATAATAATATTAATAACTGTTATAATAATAATAATAATGATAATAATAATAATAATAATGATAATAGTAATAACACTCATAGTAATTATTAAAATAATAATAATGCTTTGAAAATCTGTGATCCCAAATCTTGTTCAGGATCAACATACATATATGGTGAATTTCACGAATAATGGAACTCTTTAAATTTGCTCAACAGGATGGTAATTCTATGATAAAGCTTGGAACAATAAAAGTCATATATGGGGTACTCATTTTACATATACCAGGTGCTGAAAATATTCAATTCATTATTCTACCTATGTTTATTTTTTAAGAGGCAAATATCAGGGATTTGAAAAACAAATCTGCGAATGTCATCAATATGAAGACCACAATGTTTCATTCAGGCATAAATGATATCAGACAATGCTCTTTTACAATAAATAGTCAAATACACATTCCTGCTTCATTCAAACAAGAAATCTGTGTGTGCAATAAGAGAGCATTCACCATAGCACATATAGTTCAAGTCAGAATTCTTTGTTTAAGTGTAATGATCACTATGAACCTCAGGACAATAGGTTCACGGTGGGATCACTGGACCATATCTTCTGTTCTGACCTTTAATAGTGATGACAGGTAGCAGAGAATTCTGACTTGCACTCACTATGAGCAGAAGGACAAAATAAACTACTTCATTCAATCATTCATACTAGTTTCAATACAATACAAAAGAACGTCCCACATGCAACTCTTGTTGAACATTCTTCCACAGAATGAGAAGGATGTAAATTTCTTTTGTGTCCATCTAGCTATTGTTAATGCTTGAATGGAGTTTGTTTACTTTGTCCCAAGCCTTTGTTCCTTCTGCTCACAGTGAGTGTATGTCCCCAAATGCTCCTGATAGACCTACCGAGAGGATCCTCGATCTGAAGTGAATGTACCAGCAGGGCATGGGGTACAGTCCGATGTGTACTGGAGACCCATTACTTCAATACTTTTGATGTAAACGCGTGGGATCTTCATACCCGTGCCCACGTACAGTCCCTCAGATCTCCATGTTATCACGTTCAGACCCGCATCAAGATTCAGCTATGAAACATAAAGAGACAAAAAAGAATAGGCTGGATTAGGATTTTTTGCAAAACAAATTACTCCGATTATGTGAATCATCATTTGCTAAAGGTGTATTGTCAGGTACAGTCAAACCTGTCTTTGGCCCCCTGTCTATAGTAGCAACATAAATTGGTTCCCTCCAGATAAAAATGTGTGCTACATGTATAGAGCCTGTCTATAGAGGTCACCGGTCTACAGTGGCTTCTTTTTCTGTTTTCCTTTGGGTGGCCACTTTAGACAGACTTCTGTAACCATTTGTTTCATTTTTTAATTCAATAGACCACTTTATGACATGCCCACATCCTCGTCATATGTTCAATGAAAAATACTTGTTCTATTCAAATGGATGGAAAGAACATCACATGCAGCATTTTTTGTTATGTCAGGCGAGCTACAATGTTTGTCATATCTTTTGCCACAGGGTTTGAATAATTTTGCTAACAATCGTAGTTCATAGTCATAGACAGAGTTGAATAAATCGAGGTGCATTATGAATGTGGTCTGTTGGAAAAGTAAAAGTGACTCCAAAACACAATTCCTCACAATGTGAGTAACTGAGTTGCAAGAGGCCATTGTGACTTTTGAAAACTGGCATTTTTTATCATCAATGCTTGCTCGTTCATGCATGGCTACCCAGATTATTATTGCCAAATTCTATTCCTGGAAACCCCCAAAGATAAAATGAACTTTACCCCTTGACTACTGACTTGTGTACTTCCCATAGACTTTGTGCAAGGACCACCCGGTTCCAGTAGTCAATGAGTTAATATGTTGAATTAATTTACCTTGACAGACTTCCATTCGCCTTCTCCCGTTGCCGAGACTGGTGTACCCCCACCGGTTCTCTGGTTTCTCTGGCAAAGCTCATTGTGAACCTGCATGTACAATCAAATTACAAAATATTATGTCAATGATCAGCCTCAGTCTAAAAAGGAAGATTAGATGGCTTACATCAGTAGCTATCATCTAGAATTTCAAAACAAAACCATCTTATTTCATATTCTTTAAAAAAGTGAATAAACAACATCCAATAGCAACAGGTTAAGATTTCTTTCAAATACATATTTGCAGCTAGGAAGGTTCACATAATGACTATGGAAATTGACATATCATTTCCATACTTAAAAAACACAGATTGTATACTTCTAAGGGTTGTTGCTTGGAAGTTGCAAATGATTGCATATCACGTGCAAATCAGTTTAAAATGGTGTATTTTCATTCGCACACAGTCACTGCCTTTAACGAGACGCACATGAGACAATGATTCTGATTGGCACATTCCAATCAATACATGAGGCAAGTAAATTGGAAATACACTCATATGGACAGGGAAGGCAGTGGATCAATTTCAATTCAAATTAATAACATTTGCTTTACTACTAATTAAGCTGCATATTTTATCAATATTTCTACCCAAATCAATACAAACAAAATGTGCTTACATATACAGATAAGTGTATCATTGGCAAATATGACAAATGAAGATCTTGTTTTGTAGACGAGAAAATTTGTTTTCTAACAGTGATAAGTCTAATATAGGGCACAATTAACATAAATAAAAGATGTCTAATGACCAGTTTCCAGATTGTGAATGAACAAGAATCAAATGTGACCAACATTCACTAACACAAGTTTGAATTTGCAAGCAGTCTGGGCATTGAGGCAGATAAGCATGCAACTATTATTTGTTTGGGGAGTTTTGACCACTTGCAACTTTTTAAAGGTAGAGTAGAATGTAACTGTTTTAGAAAAATCCCTTGAAAATTATTGATAGAAAACACAGGCGATGTCTCACCCCAGCTAATATACAAGATGTGGGTTGAATACCCTGACTTTATTAATTAATTTTATACACTGAAGAATAATGATATTACCTCGACTGTGAAGTAGTTGAAGTCCGAAGCAAGTGAATAGGTGAAATTGACAGATCCTTCTTTGGCTAGGCTGGCCGTGTACTTCAGCTTTGCTGAACATGTGCTATCTGGGGACCTGATAAAGCTTCCTATTGGCTCCCAAAATGATCTGTCGTGAGCGGACCATAACAAATTGATAAGACATTATTGATATATAAATCTTTGATTACAGAAAAGGGAAAGGATTAATCATTTGCAATTTTTAACATAAAACATTTTAACATTTGTAACATATCTTTTAATACAATTTCTCAGTCGATTGAGAGAGTAATGTATAATCAAGAACAGTTTCAGTCATCATTTTAAATACATTACCAGGGGTACATTATTTAGTACATGTACAACTGTACTTGCGCTATTATCACAAAATGCTTATTCAACATTTGGTTGAATAAAACAAAAATGTAGGCACAAGTTCAGCTAGCCATGTGGTGTATTGAATTTACCATATCCAGGAAAATTGAGTAAAACCAAAGTACCATTCAATTCTGATTTTAAATTAAAATTTGTAATGTTACACCTCCTATCATCATCAGAACATTTGTTATCTTTAGATCGGTCTTGGCGTATCGCATCTCATTCAGATTCACATATTGCTCTATGTGATTATTTGTCGACCCTTCGATAAGATCCAGTTGCATTCAGGCAAATGAGCTGCTTGGGCAAGTAAACCTCTATTCAGTTGTTTGAGACTTGCTACTGAACCAGGGCTGAACTAGGACTGAACCATCAGTGAATTACTATTTTGTCTATTTGTGGAGATCGTGAGACAATGAACTAACAAGTCTGAAAGTCAAAAGCGGGGTCATGCAAATCTTTTCCCCTAATTCACAGCATTGACAATGACCTGCTACTGCTAATGGAAATGGACTTGAAGACAGGTGAAACATTTCTCAAACCTGTTACCGGTAAATTCTCACAAGTTTATGTTCAAGAAACTCACTATCCTACGAATTTCCAAAACATTCCAATATATATATATTTCATAAAACAATCTCAATTGTCATATATCTATTTCCCCAATCATTTATAGCCCCTTGTGCTGCTGATAGCTCCCAGTTACTCACTCATTGCAATGTTCATATTCTTCGGTGAAGTAGAAAGCTGTTGATGAAACACTGAAGTCTGCAGGAAGCTCCGACCAATCTGTGAACTTGATGCCACCACCAAGAGAATACTTGCCTCGAGGACACTTCTTGCAGTTACCATAATCAATGTTCAGAAACTCACCAGGCCCACAAGAGAAGCCTAGATGTATAAAGATATAATATCAATTGTAAAGGAGATAAAGTCAGAGGAGCTTCATATTTACTATGCTGCTAAGAGATTTGAGATTTGTCTGCTGATAACTGTGTTTCACATTAGGCAAAAAAAGGTTTGGATGCCTAAGGGGGTGTTGCTCAAAATCAACTGCAAATTAACTGCAACTTTGCAAATTGTAACGTGCATTTACATTCGCAAAAGGTGTGCGCATGTAACAAGACGCGCATGAAACAATGATTTTGATTGGCGCGTACATGTACCGTTCAACTGCAACTTGCGATCAATTGCAACCTCTGAGCAACACCCCCTAAGAATGACTTTCTGGAAAAATTGCGTCAGTCAGACAGAAAATTAACACTCGCCAGGTTTTTTTTATTTACTTTCCAGTGGAAAACTTTTTTTTAAATCTTTCAATCTATTTTTATAACAGATTTTGTGTAGAAAATAATAATTAGATTAAAGTAATATGCCCTAAAGTCTCTGAAAATTACTTTTCAGGTTTAATTTCACATGTTTATTTTGACTTTTCAAGTTATAGTTCTCATGTTGTTAATATAATATTTTTTTTAGATATGAAATAGAAGCAAAAACGAAAAAGTTCATGTGAAATCATCTTCAGAGGATGAATCAGTCTTGGGTATCCATACAATCTACTTTTGAAAATGATGAAACAAAAATTGATAAGTGATTTCAGGAAAATGTTGTGTTCTGAAAATGAAACCCAAATTCAATCTTCACAATCATAAAATACCAAAAAAAAATCTAAATGAAAACGTCAAGTTCAGACAAGGCTTGCATAAAAATACAACTACGGTCTGCATGTACAGTGTAGTACCAATACACAAGTAGGAGATTCTAAAATGAACTCTCCATGCAAATATTCAATATCATAATGTGCATGACTAAACATACAGTTCATGTAGTGTATCGATCATAACCGTTCACCTTGAAATACAAAACAACATTACCCTTCAAAACCATATTGTATTGTAGAGCTCATCCACGTAGTCTAAAATGTAAAAGGCAATGGCTAAAGATGTCGGGAATCAAAATAAAAATTAACTGACTCGGCCAATATGATGCTCATTATTTTAAACCTTGAAAACAAAACAGAAATCATCTGAATTTTATAAGCAAATTGGTCCTGTATTAATTATAAGTATTTATCATTCATCGACCAGTCACTTATAAATGTCTCTACATGTACATCTAAGTACCATGCACAGATAAACCACTGCAGGGAGCTTGCAAAAGCCGGTGTGTTTTCTTATAATCGTTGATCTATTTTTACCACTTTTGGATGAAACAAGTTTGTATCATTTTGTCATACTTTCAGATCTTCTTAATTTCTAGGATATCAGAATGGTGGCATACATCTAAACCAGTTTTGTGATGATTTAATATTGTTAAATAATGCCCTTAAAGAATACATAACGTAAAAAAAATAATGCAAATGAGTGTGGCCGGAGCTTTTGAGGAGACAGATGATTTTGAATATTATCAGGTTATATTGCTTGGAATATATTTGAATGCTACTAACCCTAATGGTACATGAACATGTATTATCATTTTGTTCCTAAAATTTCATGCACTGAAAAATACTAATTACTAGTCTATGAGAATATCGGGTCCCTGTAGCCTAATTCATCATTAAAGTACCATAATAACTCTTATCATCACATGTGTGGGATGATAAATCACCAGCTGGGCAATTCCATAAATACGGACGTAATTTTCAGACACTTCAATAAGCAATATTCAAAAACACCTTTGTTTATCCTATGTTTCCTTACTATGAAGAAATGTGTTTTGATCAGTTAAATAGAATGCCACATGTTTTGGGGACCACCTTAGCTCAGTGACCTTGAGTAATTATAAAAACACTATCCGGTCGGACGTAAGCAGAGAAATGATATTTTCAGACATCATAATTTGATTTTAAAAACTCTGTGAATTATTTTATTTTTTCTTGCAAATTCAGGTATAATTTCATGAATAAGATATAAAATCATAGTTAATTACCAAAATATTGTTAATTTAATAATTGACTGTTTTGTTACATCCATTTTATTACCGTGACGGACGTAAACGGTCGGACGTAAAAATTGTACGTGATGGACGTAAGTGTATTATACATAT
>BQKZ01002563.1:39845-51604 GCA_036244855.1 Temnopleurus reevesii
CTGAAAAACAGAATTCCAGAAAAGGAGGCAGAGCCCATTTCACCGACAGGCAATTTGAATGTGGTGAGCATTCACACCCCAAAGAAGGAGAGTTTACACAGTGTGAAAGGAGCCATTGAGAGTCACCACACACCGGCTACTAACCAAGGCTTCTCAAGGAAACACGATGGCGGTTTCTACACAACATGAATATCTTCCTACCCACTGAACCACTTCTACGTATTCAAACAACCTTTGTACTGGACTAAAATACTTATGCAACTTCCAAAGATATTCTACGAGGTTTATTATATATCATATTCTATTCTGTTACTTCAAGAAATGAAGCTTAGTAACCAATTATATTAGATCTGTCTGTATGGAATTAATTTTGGAGAAGAAATCATGTTGCAAATTAGTGAAATAATTTAAGCATCTAGATTATTCAAATGACTGTGGAGCTGGTATTCAGTAAGGCAAATGTTAAATCAAGGTCTAAAATTTTGACACATTATTTTTGTAGTGTGAGAGGTCATTTTCCAAATTTTTATATATGATGAAGTATTAAAACATTTATCGTCTTTTATAAATGATTTTATTTCAAATTCCGTCCACGATTACAGGAAATTAATGCAAATCAATTTTATTGTTCCTTATCAGAAAATAATCTTGCTCCGAAAAACATACAAATTATGATGAAGTGTCCTTTTAATTTGAGTATTGCTTCCTGTTTCATCATGCCATTGAATGCGGTCAGTGATGCAGGAGATTATGCTAAAAAATACCAACAATGGTTAAACTGTCACCTGAAAGTATTGAGACATCCGCTAGAAGAAAACTGCTTCATCACGCATGACTTATATAATATCTATGCAGAACTCCATATGTAGGGCAGTTAAATTACTATCTTTTTAGAATGATAAACTAGTTATGTACTATATTCAATATGCTTATGTAATGTTTGTAAATCATGATATCATGTTTTGTAGTCTGCAATGTACAGAAAAGCAATGGAGAAAAAGAGTAATTAGAATTGTCAATTCTTATCAATATCATGTCGTGATCAATTTTATTGTCTGTGATTAGCAGGAGTGCAAGAAAGAAAGAATGAGCCCATCCCCTCTGGATTTTATGATATGAGTGTTGTTGATTTGTGTAATTAACAGGGTGAATTTATTGTGCAGGTCTGGGAGAAAATTCTGGAAAAATCATTAAAATACGGGACTTTTAGCACTAAACTTTAATGGGAGGCAGTATTTTAATGGTGTCCTATATCCAATTTCCCATCTTACAAGAGGTATCTTGAAGAATCTGGAACAAGCATGTGTGTAGTTGACTGGTTGGGAGGAGCATGGGAGAGAGAGGGAAAGGAAAGATGCATAGGTAGGAAGGATGAAGATGGGTATACTGAGAAAGTGAGAGAGAGAGAGAGGGAAGAGATGAAGAGAGTGAGAGAGAAATAAGAGAGGAAGGAAGAGAGAGAATGAGCAAAAGAAGAGAGAGAGAGAGAGAGAGAGAGAGAGAGAGAGAGAAAAGAGAGAGGATGAAAGAGAGGTAATAAAATAAAGCAGAGGGTGAGGGTTTACTGACAAGGTCTTATTGGAAACCAATGAGAACTGTAGGTGATCTCGATAAAACGGACGATAGAAGAAAATCTATGAAATAGAATTATGACGTACATATGGGAAGGAGGGGGACGGAGAGAGAGAGAAAAAAAAAGAGTTAAGTGAAATGCATGGCAAGAAAGGGTTGGTTCTAAGGGAGGTCATTCCATCGTGTTTGGGAATAGGCTGGTTTACTTCATAGATTCAAATTTATTCATAATTCTTGTGAACGGACGTAGTTTATGGTATTCCTTAAACTTGTTTGTAAGAACTGCAATAGTTGGAAACAAGTTTGCATACGTTAGCTGTTGCTATGTCAGGCAAGCCATGTACAAGCTTTTGGGTTGTCAAGAGCAACCTTTGTGTATCAGGTGTACATATAATTTGTCTCTATAAATAAACCTGCTTATTAAAAAAAAACGTGTATAAGTTCCTTGAATAGGTAAGGTATAAACATAAAAGTAGATGATTTTGTGATGTAGAAAGACCTAAGGCTTTAAAAATGGGGACTCGGATGTAATGGAGGGATGTGTCAAAGCAAAAAGAAACTGAATAATTGTCACCAATATATCAATTAACTTTTCAAGATTTTATTCTAAAAATGTATGAACATTTTTCACATTTATTTTCTTCGAAAGACTGGGTATATGACATAAGTTGATCATAATTATAGAGAAACAATTTAACACATTCAGGCAGATAGACTAGCTTTAACTTTGTGTATCCGTTTTAGCTTACATGATCAGTCATTACTCTTAATACTCTATAATGAAAATTCATTCACAAGAATAGGGATGAGATTTTGAATTGTTCTATATTGATAAACATTACTGATTACTTGTAACTCTAAATTGCTACAAATGTTGAATAACAAAAGAATAAGAAAATAGCAATATTTCAGAATTTTTAAACCTGGGTGGCCAGTCTCAAATAATTTGTATGTGAAAAGTTCTAAAATAGCAATCACAATGATCATTATATAAAGAGCCCATTTTAAATCTGACCCGAAACTGGTCGAGATTAGTCCATTAACTTCTAAAGTAGCATGCTTTGTGAAAAAAATGTAATTTACACTTACTTATTTTTTTTTCAATGAAACCATTTTTACAATAAATATAATAATGTGTGATAATTTGAAGTACATTCAATTTGAATAGGAAAATCAAGGTGATAATACACATTTATAAAAAAATAAAAAAAACACTGCTGAATCACCAGGAAACAATTGAAATACAAAATAGACAAAAAAAAAGCATTGAACATTGGCATCCAAAGTTGACATACTTTACAAATGAGCAGCTAAACTGTTAAAGAGAATTTGTGTAGAGATACGTTTCCAAATAAAACAACAATTCCCCCAATCTAGTTCATGCATATTCAATATCAAACAATCAAACTGGACGATATCGATATCACTCAATTGGGGGAATGTCTACATCCGCTCTACAACTTCAAGAACTCAAAGGGATTACAAGCCAACTGAGATATGCCATATCAATTTTTCTTCATCATGATAACTATAAAATGTGGGTGTCCGAATTCAAGAAGTTTCTAGCTAAAATATGTCAAAACACGTCTCACTTCGCAGACATGCCAAGTTGATGAAATAAAATTATCTGTTTAGAAATAAGAACACAAAGAACAATATTTTTTTAAACAGCTGAACACAAATTAGTTCAATCCACTAATCTAGCTACATTTCTAAACTTGTACTCTAATGGCAGTCCAAAACACATTTTATGTGCTAAACATAAGTACTTGTAAAATTTGTGATCTACATACATACAATACAATTTGTACAAAAGACCATTCTATATGAAATTTCAAACAAATATTGAACAATAGCACAATGTATATCACAGAATTCAATCCATACTAAACGTTGAACTCAGTAAAACAATGCATGTATCATCTCTGAAAATAGCACACATAAAAACCCTGTAAAGTCTATCAAAAATATACAACATCAAAATATACAAGAACTTTCAATAGGCAGAGAATGAAAGACATTAAAACAAAGATGAAAGCTCTTTGGGTACAACATAGGTCACATATTAAAGAAAAGGCACTTTCTTTAACAACGTATCTACACACTTTAAGTAGCTTGTTTACTTGAAAAAAAAAAGCAAACCTGAGTTGTTGACATCAAGGTAACTCACACACATTGTAATGAAGATATACTGGTACATACAGATTCTTACTAAAATTTACATGTATAAGTCTTGTGCACTACTGGCTTTGATAAAAATATAACTATACTAAGGGGGTGTTGTTCAAAAGTTGAAAATCAACTGCAAATCAGTTGCAAATTGTAGCACGCATTTTCATTCGCGTGTGATTTGCGGTTCTAACAAGACGCGCATGAAACAATCATTTTGATCGGCACGTTCTGATCAACTGCAACTTTCGATTGCTTGCAACTTTGGAACAACACCCCCTAAGCCTTATACATTGCAGAGATGCCAACAATTCCGGAATATGTATGAGGTGTATTTTTCTGTAAAATCAAGGCTTCCATCACAAGTGAAAATAAATGGCTGAGAATAAGGTTATTATTGCCATGTTTTCTCTCATACGCATCTGTAGTGTTCACCTGTTGCGGTATTCACACTTCAATTTTTTTCCCTCATGCATATTGTGGAACGAATGGCATCTCTGACAGTGTGGTGCAGCAAAATCTGTTCAAATTTTGTACAGTCAAATCTCTCTATTGTGGCCAACCAAGCAAAAGAGAACAAGTGGCCACTAAAGACAGGTGACATCAATATCTATAACTTGCATTTTCATTCAGAGGGAACCAATTTAGGTGACCACTGAAGACAGGTAGCTGCTAAGACAGGTTTGATTGTACTGAAACAAAATCATACTTTCAATTCTAATGAATTATTACTTCTCAGATGTTAGCCTTCATGATACTGTTCCTCCTCACACCAAATAATGGAAGGCAAAGGGTACCGTACGTCTGCATCATGCGAGTATACAACTTTATCCAAACAGCTTCCTCTATAGAATGAACACACATTTCAATAGGATTGCTTCTAAATTGCTGCTATGTTAGGATTTCTCTGTCTTCATGCAATACCATCCTCTGAGATGATATGAAATGACAGGCATTAATATCTTTTCGGTTTGAAATGTGATGTCAAGGTTATTGTGTGAGGTTTGAATTCTCATAATTCTTTGCTGTCCTATTGATTTATCAAAATGGCAAGAAACATGTCAGAAATTATATTAGCTTAAAAATATATTATACAAAGGGTGAATACGTACAAATGAATACAGAAGTTTCATAGAAATGTATGATAAATAGATTTATACTATTAAATCTCAGTACATATGATTAGGGTCACAGAGAATTATATGATATACTACTCTCAGCATTAACTATACAATACTCATAAAACTTGTACGTCAGATAGACCAGTCCCAACAGGCTGATTTCAAGCTCAATCTGACAACAACATTTATGCTGTATTCAATGAACACAGCCTAAAGGTAGGAAATACAAAATCTATCAAAGATGTGGGTAAAAGTAATGACTCCTAAAATTGAGTGTTTGGTTCAAGATTATTCTAAAACTGTCTGTTTTCTACAAAAGAGTTCACATTTTATCTGAATACATACATAGAGGAGAGTTAGGTAAAGAACATGATCACGAAAAGCATGCATGAAAAACAGTTTTGGATCAGTTACAAACATATTGGACGCAACTGGTGATAGGTCTTCTTATCGTACTTGTTTTGCTTTAACATTGAAAAAAAAACACCCTGTTATAAAATATTCCTGATAAAGATGACAATTTGCGATATATTCATCAAAAGTCAAAACATATGGAGGGATCTGATAGCCATTCTCAGAGTGTATGACTAAATATCATAAATCATTTGAACAGCAGGATGGAATGATGATGAAACAAGTCAACATATTTTCACATAATATTTCAGCAAAAAACGTATTGTTCACTAACGGCCATCCAACGACTGACGTTTGTATGGGTAGACAACCAGGTTCTTGCTGCTTTTACTGTTGAAATTTGAAGACAGCAACCAAGATCGTCTACACAAAATTGAAAATAATCAGGTTTCCATTACTGTGCTCCCCTTTGAATCCTAACATACAAGTGGAACACAGTGAGATTGAATACTACAAATATTAGCCACTTTTCATATATGTTATTATGGTTTTACACCTTTCATAATAGCCCAGACTATAGCACTGGCCAACTCATAACCTCAATATGGAAATGCAGGCTTAAGGCCCGGGCACACCAAACAAGGCACGGCATAATGGCACGGTATTTACGCAGTATCTTGGTTCCCATTGGCAAGCACGCTCCTTCATGCAAAGGATATTCAGCAATTGGCCAATCACAGGGGAGACATCACGTATACACCATGCCGTGTTTGGTGTGCCTGGGCCTTTATGCAGATATCACCTGTGCACACACTTTAATAAAGCAGTCTTGGTTCCTTCATCCCTTCCAGAAGCTTCTCACAAGTTCACAATTCTGTCGAGAAACGTGCACCATGCATTATCAGAAAAAATACGAGTTCTGTTTGAATCATTATAGGCTATGCAAACGGATTTCACAAAGAAGAGTGCTATCTGTTGCTCCCAGTTTATTCCTTCGGTACAGCTACATAAGTGGTCACATCCACATTTTATCATGTACAAAACTTCTCCTTTACCCTGCAGCATGATTCTTGTGCAAATTATCGAATCAAGATTGTCCAGCTCCAAAAGGATAATGATGACAGCTCAACAGTCTTCTATCTTTACCAGTATTTATCTGTCCATTGAGCTTTAGATACTGTCTTTATCAGTTCACATAAAGTTATTAGTCATCATAACAGTTCTGATGTTTGACTCTCACCGATTGGCGGTAATTTTATCCTTCGACTGATGGACGGAACCTCAGGGTTTCTATGGTTGATTCGAGTTGGCATGAAAGCTCTACCTGGACTCGCATGACCACCAAACCTCAACTGAATTATCACATTCCTTATAAGGTTCTGAAAAAAAATGTAAAAAGGAAAAATCATTTGATACTGAAGAATGATCATTCTACTGGTTTCTTTCAAAACAAAATGATTCAACATTTTGGTCTATAAAGTCTAACTCTAGAGAGAATCGTTAGCAGCCTAATTCATTTGAAATTACACCCTAGTTACATCAATATCAAACATAAATTATATAGAAATTTTGCCTCTACGAATATGATAATCCTTTTTTTTTAATCATTAAAAAGATAAAAAGCAAATTTATTGGTAATCTATACCCTTTCTACATCATGGAATATCATTGCAAAAATGCCCTTTTCTCTAAAATATTACACCACATTTGTTTTCACAGCTAAGTCTACGGCTGAATAGCTTCTTTCAAAGAGAAGGGATCCTAAAATGTCAAAAAATCTGTAATTGATTTACTGTAGACTCATTCTTGAGTTGAAGATTAGGCAAAAAAGAATTGTTTGGCTGCCCACCAATGACATCTAAAAAAATGTTGGTTGTTGGAAAAAGTTTCTTTCATTTTTTTCATTTTTTCAAGCAATATTCACAAAATTCATGAGGCAAATAAGACTCAGAAGGGAGAGAACAGTTTATCTGATTTTGCTAAACTGTTCAGTTTGATCCTCATATTTTTCTTCATCTACTGACGGCACACCAATAACAAGGTATTGTTCTCCTTCAAAGATTAAAATTGAACAAACTTTGATCATTTAATCATTTCAGTGGGATTCCAAACAAAATATTTTCAATCTTACCTTCCATCTTTTCTTAGCAACTCTCTTTGTTTCAGCCTTGCTATGATTCAAAACTTTGGTAATGGCAAACGCAGCTACCTCTTTCATAACCATGTTGTGAGCAACACTGTTCATATGTACAAGCCGCGTTCCACGTTTAAACTTCTTGACTTGCACATCTTGGATGGTACTTTTACGATGTATTTTGGGTCTGAAAATGAATGATAAATTAGTGTATAACACCATTACAAATTATTGTAATATTGTACANCCGATTGGCGGTAATTTTATCCTTCGACTGATGGACGGAACCTCAGGGTTTCTATGGTTGATTCGGGTTGGCATGAAAGCTCTACCTGGACTTGCATGACCACCAAACCTCAACTGAATGATCACATTCCTTATTAGGTTCTGTAAGATTAAAAAAGGGAAAAATCATTTGATACTGAAGATCTTTCAAAACAAATCTTTCAAAACAAAATAATTCAACATTTTAGCCTATAAAGTCTAACTCTAGAGAGAGTCGTTAGCAGCCTAATTATTTTGAAATTACACCCTAGTTACATCAATATCAAATATAAATTATATAGAAATTTTGCCCTTCCGAATATGATAATCCTTTTTTTAAAAATAATTAAAAAGATAAAAAGAAAATTCATTGGTAATCTACACCCTTTCTATATCATGGCATATCATTGCAACAATGCCCTTTTCTCTAAAATATTAAATAATAATAATAATAATACACTACATTTATATAGCGCTTATTAAATACGAAGTATTTCTCTAAGCGCTCTGTGCATTATTACCCGGCTATAGCATGGCCACCATTCGGCGCTCACTGCATTCAAGGAATTTCTTCCTACCGGTACCCATTTACCTCACCTGGGGCCTGTAACATAAAAGATGCAATTAAACTTGCAATAAATATTTATCGTAAGTCTATGGCAAAATGTGTACCAAAGAGATGCAATCAATTGCAAGATTAATTGCATCTCTTTTATGTTACAGGCCCCCTGGGTTGAGTGCAGCACAATGCGGATAAATTTCTTGCTGAAGGAAATTGACACCATGGATGGGACTCGAACCTACCACCTTAGGGTTGAAAGGTGAGAGTCAGAACCACTACACCACGACGCCTCCGTACATCCGTATTACACCACATTTGTTTTCACAGCTAAGTCTACGGCTGAATAGCTTCTTTGAAAGAGAAGGGATCCTAAAATGTCGAAAAATCTGTACTTGATTTACTGTAGACTCATTCTTGAATTGAAGATTAGGCAAAAAAGAATTGTTTGGCTACCCATCAATGACAATTAAAAAAATGTTGGTTGGTTGGAAAAAGTTTCTTTCATTTTTTTCCCCAATTTTTCAAGCAATATTCACAAAATTCATGAGGAAAATAAGACTAAGAAAGGAGAGAACAGTATATCTGATTTTGCTAAACTGTTCAGTTTGATCCTCATATTTTTCTTCATCTACTGAGGGCACACCAATTTCAAGGTGTATTGTTCTAATTCACTATTTCATTTGAAATTGAAATATTGAAAATAGAATATTGACTCCAAAGTCGATCAATATTTCAATTTTAAATCAGAAAAATGGCTCATTTTTCAATTTCCGTTTCTAAAAATGCAAAATTTAAAATCAAGAAAATGAAATATTGAAAAACGAACTCATTTTTCTGTTTTTCTATTTTTTCTATTCTGTTTATCCAATTCGAAATCAGAATAATAAAAAAAGGAACACCGCGACTGATTTCCTGTTTTTGTTTTTGCGTTCGCAAAACGGAATATTGATTAAGGTCGGTCCGAGCTCGACCAATATTTCAATTTCGTTTTGCAAAACAGAATATTGAAGACCATCCTCTACGGCCGAAACATTACAATCCTAGAATTATTTCAGACCCTTAAACTTAATGAATTCCGATCCCGCCGTCCGATCGGCTTGCCGGTAGAGTACTAAACTGTATTGTAATGACTGTGTAAGACAGTGTAACAGCATGATGAATAGATAACTCTACTCTCCAGTAGGACTCCAATCCTCTTTCTTAAAACAGCCTGATTTGTCAACAATAAAACATTTACAAAAACCCGTCGAGCCCATTCACTCGCTCGCACTCATGTTGAATCTATCTCACAGCGCAGCTCACTCAGCACTTGCAGACGCAATCGGGTTGGCGGCGGCTTTGCCCGCAGACTTTCGGCGTAAGATGCACTCGATTTGCGCTGGATATTGTGAGGGCACGGAGAGCCGAGCTCGAGATCGGAATTCATTTAAGGGTCTGAAATAATTCTAGGATTGTAATGTTTCGGCCGTAGAGGATGGTCTTCAATATTCTGTTTTGCAAAACGAAATTGAAATATTGGTCGAGCTCGGACCGACCTTAATCAATATTCCGTTTTGCGAACGCAAAAACAAAAACAGGAAATCAGTCGCGGTGTTCCTTTTTTTGATTATTCTGATTTCGAATTGGATAAACAGAATATGAAAAATAGAAAAACAGAAAAATGAGTTCGTTTTTCAATATTTCATTTTCTTGATTTTTAATTTTGCATTTTTAGAAACGGAAATTGAAAAATGAGCCATTTTTCTGATTTAAAATTGAAATATTGATCGACTTTGGAGTCAATATTCTATTTTCAATATTTAAATTTCAAATGAAATAGTGAATTAACGGACGATACCTCCATTTGTTCTCCTTCAAAGATTAAAACTGCACAAACTTTGATCATTTAATCATTTCAGTGGGATTCCAAACAAAATATTTTCAATCTTACCTTCCATCTTTTCTTGGCAACTCTCTTTGTTTCAGCCTTGCTATGATTCAAAACTTTGGTAATGGCAAACGCAGCTACCTCTTTCATAACCATGTTGTGAGCAACACTGTTCATATGTACAAGCCGCGTTCCACGTTTAAACTTCTTGACTTGCACGTCTTGGATGGTACTTTTCCGATGTATTTTGGGTCTGAAAATGAATGATAAATTAGTGTATAACATCAAGACAAATTATTGTAATATTGTACAGATTGTGCGGGTCTTATTTTCATCTTTTAGAGTTTTAGAAAAGAATGCAAAGTCATTAATACATACATATATATCTATCAATTACATAATGTACTGATTCTTTGCTTCATGAATAAAGATATGCAGTTCCATTTAAGAAAGATAAGAGGACTAATGTGGTAAGAAAAAGAAAACCTGTGCATCCTACATGATCTGTTATACATTCAAAGCACATCTCATCCTACCCTCATAAAGATATGACAATTAATTTCTAGAGCAAAGTAAATGTAGAGATAAATGTATAATACATACAGAGAACTCTGCCTAAGTCGAATCTGTTAGGACCACACAAATCTGTTCGACATGTGAAAATTTCGACTTAGAACAGGCTAATAACACTGGTTTGGTATCATTTGTTCCATAAAATCACATCGACTAAGGCAATTATTCGACTTAGAGAAGTTCGACTTAGGCATAGTAGAACTGTATTCATATGTCTGATCAATGCTGCAAGAATTGTGATAGGAAAGATGTACACTGAATCTTACGTAGCATTTTGAGATTATCTTAATCAAATGCCCGATGAGTAAACCTCTCTATTCTCTACTCCACTGCCGTCATAAGAATAGCACAATTTATTTTTTTTGCTAAATAATTTGAAGCAATGATTTTGAAAATTTGTGAGAATTTTTATTTTATTTTGTGTAGGTGCCATGGGTTTCACTACTATATAAGATACCGTTATCATCCTCAGCATCAAACAATATTTCAGTAGGAGTGTACCCACCTTGCACCATTGCTTGGTTCAGGTTCTTCATGTTCCAATATACCAACACGATGTTTGATCTTCAGCGGGAAGGAGTAAGACTTGCGATTCTTGGCTAGTGTGGGTCTCAATACAGACCTTTCTACATTCAGAACAATCATTGCCCACTGGAGAAAAAAAAAGAAAACATGGAAATTGGTTTTCATAACTCTAACTTTTTAATGATTACAGTGTAAAGGAATTAAATATTTGTAAAATGAGGAAACATGAAAGGGTTTAATCAGAATATATCGATTGGAAACCATTATGAACTGATATAAGTGAACAAAGTAACATAAAGAAATGAATTGTAAAACAAACTTTGTAAACTCAAAATATACATCTATATAAAAGTAGTCTAAGTCGTAAAAGTAGTCTAAAAAGAAAATAATGTCTCCCATAACAAAATGCACCAATGTATGTGGAGAGAAAATTATGTGTCATTCTGTATTCGTAAAAAATATCAGAGACATTAATAATTGACACATATCAACTAGAAATTGCGCGCTCGGCGAGTTGCGCAGCCGAGCACATGTATCCCCCGAACCAACAGCATTGCACTGTTGTGGGTTTTATTACTGTCAACTGAACCAGGTTGGTGGTGTATGTTGTTGTACCAC
>BQKZ01002563.1:62108-72933 GCA_036244855.1 Temnopleurus reevesii
TTTTCAGAAACTGAAAGATATGTTGATCTATTGGAAAGCGTTGTTCTCCTACAGTAACAAATATATCGTGATCTTACAATATTATTATCATGATGTACGACTCACTTGCAAAGCAGGCATATGGCATTTACAGAATTACCCTGTCTATTATGAGAACACTTCATAGAATCTATAAATAATATAATTTTTTTTAACTGTTACTTACTAACGCTTCCTTTCTCATCAATAGAATCAAGTATAGAGAGAGGGTAGGCAACATAAGCAATCTTGCCATAGGTCCACTGTGTTTCACTGCTGAGCTCCAGGAGAGCAGCAAAGAGTTCATTACGACCCAACTGGAAGGATAGCTGTAGAGCCGTAAGACCAGCCTTGTTGGGTATGGTGTACGATGCTGGCATCTTGTTGTGATGGATGGCATGGTAGAACATGAGCTGGAGACAATGGTAAAACATGGATTAGAAGCGATATCTGCTTTTGTTATCTTTGAAGACATATATTTTTGCTTTTTTCTGGTTGTTCGTTCATTTCAGACTTCAGCCTATGGGCCAGCAAAGTGATCACAATTTGACTGCCGAAACTCCGACAGAGGTTGATTAGCTTTGCTGTAAAAACTTCAGCAACCAGCCGGTTGCTGATATCTTATCGCTGTTAAATCGCTTTAACTTTATATAAAATTCAGATTTATCCTGGTCTGGCCAAAAGTGAAGTATTATGACTAGATCATCGGCTAATTAACCTAAAATTCAATTCGATCCTCAACGATATTAGCCATTGCCTATACTGAGAACCAATCTCCTTTCTACAATGAAAATTTGAATGGTAAGGCTTTATATTCACCGTAATTTGGATTTGGAGTAAATGAACAAATAATCTGATTTTTGATAACAATTTAATAATCTTATTTTAGCACATGCATGTTAAGCAGAAGACAATTAAAGAATACTAATATCATCATCGTTATTATCATCATCACTATACAAGAGATCCTTTTCAGAGGTCATCAACCGATGACAATTGATAAATTACTGAATGGCTTCATCAGTTCGAGGATCTATACTTATTTGGAGGGATATCGACCAACTAGTTTAGAAATAATTGGCTACAATTCAAGGAAATGGGGGGATAAACAGACAGAGCAGCTTAAAATTTCATGTCACTTGCACTAATAGCTGTACCATCTGTCTCTTTACTTACTTTCTGATTATGGATGATCGCCATGTGTACTACAGTGTTCCCAAACGAGTCCGCTGCATTCGGATGGCATCGCCCCTCCCCAGCCTTCCGTCTCAACGACTGATCAATGAAGTAATCATACATCTCCATGGCTCCCGTACTCGCAGCAAACGCTAGAGGATACTCCCCGAGGTAGGCGGTGCCCTCGTAGGATGACCTCTTCTTACCCAGGTTACTGTTATCCTTGAGGTCATTGGGGCGGAAGAAACGTCCTGTGGCGCGTTGATCGAGCCGCGCTTTGTATCGTCCGACCAAGAGCTGTACTGACCGGAAGTCCTTGTTCACGATGGCCATGTGCAATGCACTCTCACCTAAATATTTGGAAAAAAGGCATGTAAAAATATATGACAAAGCTTGAGAAAAGATCTATATTGAAAAAAACATATTATGTAAGATTATACAGATTTACAATAATAACAAATATACTGGAGATACAGATTGAACTTGTGTAAATTTAGCTTCAGAAGTATAGCTAACCTGAATATTGATTATGGTCTCTTATTAAAGATAAATTGCACTTGTTGCCTATCTAAATCTAAGCAACTATTTTGACATGTTTGTAATGAAAGTATGAAAAATGAAGTTATAGACTAATAATGAATGGGAAACTATAGGCATAATATGTGAAAATGTTTACATGCTTAGAATAAATCCGACCCAAATTCACCAAGATAAACCTTTAAGGCCCTTGGCTGCCATGGCAAAACTAGTGAATTATCTGAAATTGCCCTATACGTACTTGTCCATTCATTCTTGGACCATATATGATAAATTTAGATAAGGTTATGTACACATATTTTTTTTTCAAATTTCCCTGCACAATTGGTTAAGTTTTAACCTTCATGAAAATGGTCATTCATACAATATTTCACTGGTATGTCAGAAATTTACCATAGAAATCTGCTCCTTCATAGACATCAACAGCAAGCTTTGGATAGACAGCAAGCAAGTGAGAAGCAATCTCCCTATGCATCCGGGTGTCATTCAGGAAGCACATATGAAGGATAGTTTCACCGATTGCTCCTCGCTTATTGAGATCAAAGCAAGCTTCATGCTCCTGGAATCTGTTTATCGCTGTTTCATGATAGGCAGCAAAGATGCTCATGATTTCACTGTCTGGTGTATCCGGCTGGGGTACAGGAGGAAGAACAAGTGAGGAAAATAATTGAGAGTGTTGAATTTCGATATTGATGTCCAATATTGCATCTGATCTGGCATTTTAACTATGATTTTTAAGTATTACTCTAATAACAAAAAAAATCATTTTAAAATATTGTGGGTGTGATCTTCCAACAATTAAAAAATATGCATGGGGTCAAAATTAAACAGCTAAACAAAAGTGAGTGCAAACATGACAATAACCATAATCCCAGACATTCACTTGTGATTAAAGCCTTTAATTCACATGAAAATATACACCTTATGCAAATTCCTGAACAGTTGGCATTTCTTTCATCTTATATTATTTTCATGATTATAGGTTAGGCTTGAAGACATCAAATTTGAATGATGGTTGATAAACATGAGGTTCACAAGTGGGTCATATATATCAACAAAGAAGTTTATAGCTATTAATAAAATTATGCTTTGGTGAGCGATTTGTAGTTAAGTGTGTTATTCACATTTTATTAATTAGACAAGATACAGTAATCCCTAATATTTGAAAAAATTGTTAAAAGCATACCTTCTTGCCATCCAGGGATATCACTTTATACCTTGCGTAGTCCAAGTCAGACAGCATCTTCCCATTGCCATTATGGTACAACATCTTGCCTACTTGCTCCCTGATGAACTGCCTGAATTCCTCCAATGTCTTATGACCCGCTAGCACATGCATGTACTCCTCCACCAGTTTGCCTTTTGAATTGAAGTAAAGCAGCTGGTACATCTCGTTCTCGTCAGCCGCTTCATTCTGCTTGCGCCACTCTGCGTCCGGGTCTCCACGGGTCCCGAGCATCCGTTGCTCGAGGGAAGTCTTCAGACGCCTCAGCATCTTGGAAGGTGGGGATTGTTGTGCGCGCTCTTTATTTCATTCCTCTGTGTGGAGAGTTAAAACATTCTTCATTAATTTACCATTTTATAAAATCTTGACACATTTTATGTTAGTATTATGGGCTATATATAAACTGTAAATAGATCAGATCTCATCATAGAAATGCACATTACATGGGTATATATCTCATTTATATATTATTGTAATTGCAAATAAGAGTGCAAATAAGAGTGCAATAAAGAGTACTATAAAAAAAATTATATTACCCATATCGAAATATTATTCAAATAAATCCTTCATGTTAGTCTTTGAATACAAAAATACATTGGAAATCTGCTGCTGCTTTACCATATTTCTCCTTTTACGAATAGATTATGTGATCTCTTGGGAAGTTTAAATTACTAGATATAACAGAAAACATACATTTATTGTCTGATCTTACACATCTGATGACAGACAGCACACAGTGTACTTCTTGGCAGTCAATTGTCATGTGTCTGTATAGATCTCCATAATGATCAAAGGTCACAGAGAACAAGTTGGATGCCAGGTCACGTTCAGTTGATGCAAAATGAAGACCTGCTGATTTCTGAGCGATTCTTCAAGCAATTCACAGTTCTGAAAGTACAGAGGATGATTTTATTAAAGTAAAAGACATAAAGAAACCAAAACAAACAGATTTGTCCATGTCTATAACTTTTCATCACTTAATTTGCCATAATTTAGCACTTACAGAAATACAAAATTCATTCCTAAAACTTCAGGTCCAATGACTTTAGGGGATTTACTTCAACACTGTATAATCTCACTTTATGGCAGATATTCTTGTATGGAAAATTTGTTTTAAGGACTGCATAGATCAGAAAAATGCTAAATCCACCATAATGTTTCTATTTGCTTATTTATGCTGCTATCTGAATATCTCTCACACACCAAATCCACAAAGATGATAACAGTATAGTAATAATGGAAAGAGGCAAGTGTAATACGTAGTGCCTCCAAGTAGATACTGCATACTGCAGATGATGATCATAATCACGAAGGCAGTCAAGATGTTCTTAAAGACTTGGTCTTTGCACCAGAAAAATCTTGCTTTGATTAAGAGCAGAAAAATCAGACTAACAGATCAAAATAAAAGTTTGACGTAAATCAGACAAGAAATAGGAAAGTTATGAATATTTCAATGATAATTATTGAATAGTGGTTTTCATAAAATACTGCATGGCATTCGTCATAACACGTGGCTTTCGGTCACATGTGATGACTTATGTCATGCACTTCCTGTCAATAAGCTTATCATAACTTGTTGTTTTTACAAATCCGTTTTGCTCCATAAATGATAATTCTTTTTAAATCTTCAAAAGGTCAAATCAATAGATGTACCCGTCAACAACAAAAAAATGTTCTTATTGCATTAAGCAGTGAAAAGGGGGGATTTTTTAAATAATCAGATATAATAAATTGCTTGCCGAGCAGTGCATGAACTACGTCATATCATGTAACACAACGTTACCAAATTTGCACGAACAACAACTGTTGAGTTATAACATCGAAATATCCATAATTTTCTTCCTTATTGTGCGATTTGCTTGAAACTTTTTTTTATCTCTTCGTCTGATTTTTCTGCTTTTAATCAAAGCATGATTTTTTTCTGGCACAGACCAAGTCTTTAATACATGTACATGTACATATTTAATAACCAATGCAAGTTAACAGGTAAGCTGCATGTGTCTACGCCATTTTTAATTGAGAAACTCTATTTCATAACACTTTACATAAAATTATATTGAGAAAATGACAGCCATGGCCTGCTCTACAAGAATATACTAGCATGAATATATGAATTCTATACATTTTCATTTGTTTTTATTTGGATGTGGCAAGATTGTTTCATATTAAGCCCACATACATGTATATGTACAAACGTGCATACCGTCTCCAAATCCTGGGTGCGCACATGACACACATCCAGAAGGGTCAATCAGTAATGACAATTAAAGCACAACTATCATTGTGCACTTTAACAATAAGCTAAATATAACACAAGCTCTGAAGTAGAGCAAGTCCAAATTCTGGACATAATAGATTCATTGAGCTGAAACGACTGGAAATAATATACGTTTAATATTCTGTATTTCAATGCAGTTCATAATTGCCAAATATAAAACACAATCATCATGGCCAAATCTTAGATTCTAGAAAAGTAATTCATTTCTTTGAAAAAAAGTCCTGAATCCAACAGTTCCTAGAGAGTAAGATGGTCATATTTCATTTGCTTGAAAATGGAAAATTAAAGTTTTAATAAGTTACATGGGCCTACAAGTATTCTCAGAGCAAGATACATGTATATGTAACTCTGGACAATACATGTTATTTTATCCAAACATTCTATTCAGGTAACATAACATTACATATAACATAACATAGGTAACAATACATACATTCAAATAGAAGAAGTTGTGATACATATTGAGGCAATACATACACTGTGTGATAATGATGTTGATTGAAATATCAATTCCTATATTTCATCTTGAGCTACATGTTACAGAAAAACAAACAGTGGTGTAGCACTATTTAAGGCTCTGAATATGTAATTCATTCAAGATTACCAACTAAACATATCAGAATGCTAAGTGTCAACTGGTATAAAATAGAAATCGCATATTGCACAATATCAGATGTACGTTGTTTTCTTGCTTTTTAACGCAGATCTATATTCTCCACCGTCCATTCTGTTATTTCTTTTTCTGCTCTGTAAGCGCATTTACAGGGACATGCTATGGCTATGTGTGATGCGTTATAAAAGAACTATATTTTTATTGATATATTAATGGTCTAAATGCTTTATAAATTTTCACTAATCCATTAATTAAAAAAGGCTCCCCCCCAAAAAAAAGCAAGATGCCCCCTGCCAGATATCAATGAAGAGGGGTACAGAAATAATATAATAATATTGAATCTTATTAAATTGGCTCATTAATGCACATCATCGACCATTCTCTTGAGTTTAATGTAACTACATGTATATAGATATGATTTATGCTTTATACCTGAGCTTAATATCGCCATGCTTGTTTTGACTAATTGAAAAAACAGCTATAGTAGAAGGGAATAAGCATGAATGGACGCTGCTGCTATGGCAACGCATATAGCTTGGCATTTGAGCATGCATTCCGCTGAGTAGATGGGAGACTCATAATTGCACAATGAAATCAGCCGTGATTAATATGCATGTGGGTAAACAGCTAGTGTCTCTGCAGTACGTAGGATGTCTTTGCCCATTAATTTTAAAATGAACTAATCATCCCAATACCATATTCTCTCCTTGTCCTGAAGGAAAGGATATGGGGTAGTAGATTTCTAATTTGTTTTGTCCATGGCTTTACCTTAATTTGGTGTTTTATTTATTCATACTTTGCTCCTTGTATCATTAAAGGGAAACCAACCCCTGCAATTATCGTGCTCTCACTGAATAAAGATAAATCAGATGAACAAACTGTGAAAATTTGAGCAAAATCGGACAACTCATTCAAAAGTTATGAATCTTCAAAGTCACAGAGATTTGACGATCACTGCCGCTCATGGGGATCCATGCGATCGGCAAAACCGACGGAATCCGTGACGTCATGTCGGACAACTCCTCATTCACTTTGTACATAGAATATATAAAAATTGATCAAATATAAAATTTAGAGTAAGGTTGCAGCATGAATCTTTTCAAAATACATGCAGAATCAATACAGAAATGCTATACCCCAACCAAAACTTGGCATTTTGTTGACTTTTCCGAGAAAAAGCAGAAAATTTGAAGTTTTGTGTACAGAGTGAATGAGGAGTTGTCCGACGTGACGTCACGGATTTTGTCGAACAGATCCCCATGAGTGGCAGTGATCGTCAAATCTCTGTGGCTTTGAAAATTCATAACTTTTGAACGGGTTGTCCGATTTTGCTCAAATTTTCACAGTTTGTTTATCTGATTTTTCTTCATATCCTGTGAGCAGGATAATTCCAGTGGTTGGTTTCCCTTTAACAAATAGTATGAATAAATCCTCAAATAAAATCACACAATGTAGTAAATATGAATTTATCATCCTTGAGACTGTGACAGTTGATGTCCATATTGAAATGGATAGATCGGGGGGGGGGGGGGTTTCATCAGAGAGACAATTAGTCAGCGCTGATAAATTCAATTCAATTCAATTTCATTTATTTCACATTTGCATTATCGCTGATAGTTTCTATGGGAACTGTGAGAAAATGACTCCTTGTCGCTGCGACAAATCTCGATGAAACACCCCCCTGATTTCCTCTTACAATGTAGTTTTTTTCCTTGCAAATCTTCTGCTGGCACCCTTCTCTCCCTCTATTTACAATGCATTTTTTTTTTGGGGGGGGGGGATAATACTGTACTTGTAAGTGGACACATCCTTTACAAATATTTAAAATGAAAAGAATTATCTTAATTCGGAGATACACTAATCTAAATAATAAGAATTACAATTTCAGGTATAAGCTACAGCTTTAAGTAATCTAATAATCATAATGTACAAAACATCGAAAAGGCAATTTTCAAAGTGGTGTAAACTTTCTTTTGGGTCAGATACGTCAAAAATGAATTAATCAATTTACATTAATCAGTGAATGTTTGTAACATTTTTGTATAACTTTTTTTAATTTGAGGAGTAGATTAGGCTATTTTAAAAGAACCATATCATATCTACAATGATAGAGGTGAAAACAACTTGACATTTTTCATGTAGGTAAGGTGAATTAATATTTTTTAGGAATCTTCACATCTATACTAGGTACTTAGATTTCACTTAATGACTTACATGTATACTGTAATCATTTAAAGCGTATTTCTTATTGTGCAAATAGAGAAAACAAAATTCACATGGAACAGTTTAAATGTTTAACATTATACAAAAGATATCTAAATTTATCAGTAAGATTAGTGTGAGAAAATATTAAAAGCCCCCAAGAATATATATTTCTTTCTGAATATTCTTCAGGAGTAAGTCAATTTTATCAAACAAGTGTTAATTTTCAGCAGAGCAACATGTAGTAAAAACAAAACAGCAAACACTGACAAACAAAACCAATGTAATAAACAATACCCACTTTGATCAAATTCAGCATGTTTTACATTCAATGTGAGGAGTATTTTTGCACCCCAAATACGTGATAATACCACCGCTCAACTTTCGGCGTACAACACTCTCAATTACCAGTAATTACTTCATTCAGCACAGCTCGCAATAGTCCGAAGGCTCCGGCCTCTTCATTCTGGGGGTGTTACACTTCGTTCCTCGTTCCATGACCCCCTCCATTAAGGGGGTCATGGAACGAGGAACGAAGTGTAACACCCCCAGAATGAAGGGGGTCATGGAACGAGGAACGAAGTGTAACACCCCCAGAATGAAGAGGCCGGAGCCTTCGGACTAAGCTCGCAATACCTTCACTAATAATTGCGGTTGGCATTACCACCACCACCTGTTTTGTCTACCATTATTAGCGTCAAAGCAACATATCCTGACAAGTATTTCACTATTAGCTCTGGGAGATACTAGGCTATAAAACAAGCGCACTTCAAAAGTAATTCATACTTACAAATACGATGTAAACAGTCAAATCTCAACATATATTTCCTAGATATGTCCAGGGCGATCACACGGCAATCTGCGGTTGCGAGGGTAAATAAGAATAGGTACGGTGTGCATGTGTGTGCGAGAAGCGAGCTTTCGATTTCTCTTCGATCGCTCTTTCCCGTAATGTTTGCGTTTGCCAGTGCTACAATAGAGTGGTGACAGTTATGTAATCAATGAAGTGAGGAATGATTGTGTCTGAATGATTTCAACGAAACAATTAATTTGGGATGTCCCTATGCTATACTAAAATTGTGAGGATATTGAGATCTGATGTATATGACTGATATCATAATATTATGAAAGAGGGGGCTGGCTGAGAAAATCCATTTTTATAGCAGATCGATATTTAATCATTTTGCATCGTTCATGCTTAAGGACAAAAAAATGTTCATCACTTTCAGTAATTAATTTGGTTGATGTGTGTATAATATGGAAGAGAGCGTTTATCTTCCAACTGTTACATAATTGGATTACATGGGAGCCTGACATCATCCTAATTAGTTTGCTTCAGGAAGGAATACAATAATTAAACACGCACATTTTCACTTTGTATATAGGTACTTTTTCAGGTATGAATACATGTACTCACTGCGTATAAAGAAACGGGTATACACCAAGCTATTCATAAGCGTTTGTTTTTCCTGCATGAAAAGATCGACGTTTGATTTTTGCCATTTTTTTTTAATCGCCATCCTCGCTGAATAGGCATGACAACATTCTAGGCCTCGTAAAAAGAAACAAGTTAAGAAACCAAAGAGATGGTTTCGAAATTTGAGCAAAATATGCAGATAAATAGATTTCTATCTACAGGAGTGCATGCAAAGTCGCGATCTGAATTTAAATAAAAAAAAACCACTTTTACCAAATAAAAAGTGCATTATCTCTTTTAATTATGTGAGCCAATTTTCTTATAACTTTTAGTTTTATTTATAGAATGAGAAAAACTGACCAGGAAATATTAGAATATGAAAATTGAGCAAACTATAGCTAGCTGTTCAAGCATTTTTTTCAGATAGTTTTTTAGCTATGGCAGTTCATCTAAGGGGGAACTTCACCCTGACATTGGTGTGTGGTCAGCCAATGAAGGAAAATAAAATGAACAAATTTGAGCAAAATCAGATAATTGGTTCAATTTTTTTTAGATATTCAAACTTATCATTTACACCTGTGATGGGCATCCATGATTGGCAATTGTGGCATAATCTGTGAAGTCATACATTAAAAAGTCCTCACTCACTTTGTAGGCCCACCTGAATGTATTAAAAGTGGATTGATATCATATTTCAAATAAAGAATCACTTCCATTCATTTTGGTGGTTATATCATATTTTAACGATAGAGCAAAACTGAAAACATAGTAAATGGGAAATTCGGCATGATGCCATCGCATATTATACCAAAGTTGCTAATTTACGTATGCACATTGGTGGTAGAAATGGAAGATAGAAAATTGATAACTTTTGTCCGATTTTGCTCAAAGTTTCCCCTTTTTTTCACCTCAGGGGGTAAGTTCCCCTTAAGGTTGGGAGTGGGGTATCATTGGGTGGGAATACATTCCTCATTCAATCTATCAGTTGTATTCACTTAATCATTCAATCAATGACTTGGTTGTTCATCTAATCATTCAATCTCTCAATCACTTATGCACTTAATTATTCAATCTATCAATCAGTTGTTCACATAATCATTAAATCTATCAATCATTTATTCAATTAATCATTCAATCTATCAATCAGTTGTTCACCTAACTATTCAATCTGTCAATCATTTATTCAATTAATCATTCAACCTATCAATCAATTGGTCACTTATTCATTCAGTCTATCAATCACTTGTTCACTTAATCGTTCAATCTATCAATCAGTTGTTCACCTAATCATTCAATCTATCAATCAGTTGTTCACTTAATCATTAAATCTATCAATCATTTATTCAATTAATCATTCAA
>BQKZ01002564.1:20222-49456 GCA_036244855.1 Temnopleurus reevesii
GGGGAGGGGTGGATAACTCTGCCTCCAGTTACAATAGCTGCGTCTGCACTATAGCGAGTTTTTTAATTAGCTTGCTCGCTAGCTCTGATCCAGGTAAATAGCCCGAGCAGAACTAGCTCGAGCTAATTTGCAGTGCAGACGCAAACAGTGAGTTAATTCACTGAAATATCTCGAGCTTAACAAGCCCAAGATATCTTCCAAAATACTGAGCCGATTCGGGAAATAGCTCACTAAGTCGCTTGTATTTGCTACAATGCAGCTCGCGCTCAAGCTAATTCTGCGACTCTGTCTTATCTATTAATGACGTTGTGTGGGCATAGCGGAGCGTGGCAGGCAGGCCCATTGACAAACACTTTGTGCGACTTTCTTCGCACAGCAACCACATGCTTATGTTCAGAGACTGGGCATGCTCGAGAACCAGACCAAGCTCGGAGCGGGCTAATTAATGCAGCTCGCACTCGCGCTAAATCGCGGAAAAAGACCGTTTTCCTACGAGCTCGAGATTCCAAACTCGGTATAGTGCAGACCAAGATTATCAATCTCGAGATAAATTGCAAAGATGGCTGATCGGGCTAAGATCTCAAGATCAAGGAAAACCGGGCTAGTGCAGCAGCGGCTATTGTGGTGTTCACACAACCCCTTTGTGAATCTCATGGTGGACGGGAGATACATTTCTAAGAGATTCTAATTCAAGCTCAGTCTCTCCCATATAGGCGACCGTTCACACATGAGAGAACTTAATTTCTGAAACGGGAGATTTCGCAGCTTGGATATGTAGGCCTATTCGGTCAACGTAAAAAGCTATAATGTATTGCAAAGTGGGGGGACTAAAGATTCAAGGCCGCTCTAAAGCCAAAAACCAAGAACATTTGACTGTGAGATTGGTGTCTGCCCTCTACCAACTGATCTTGCAAGTGTAATGTAATAGTGAGCTTTCGAAAATGGTGGACAGTGGTTTGTAGATGGTAAAAAATTGAGTGCGCACCAGATGTGCATAAGCACAAATTAAAATTCCCTAAAGTGTCATTTAATGCGCATATCATGTGCGAACACGTTTTGTACCGTCCACAGAATCCGTCCACACATTTAAAACATCATTGAGGCAATTCGAAGTTCCAAACCATCAATGTTGTTGTAAAATTATCAATCTCAATCTCAATTGTATTTTTAGTCATGTGAAGTGAATAAAGAACTATTTCTCTTTCCTCCATTTGATGGACAGATGGATGTCTGTGTGAAGAAGAGGAGGGGAGATCTGAAACAGTGACAGTCAGCTGCTGAAAGACATAGTCAATCAGCCGCCAATAGAGATGCCAACCGTTTCATACCATGAGATGTATGAACAGGGTGGTGATGACACAGCCCAAACCATCAATGTTGTTGGAAACTTATTTGCTTCAATCTCCATTGTATTTTCCAGCCATGTGAACTGGGTAAGGAACTATTTCTCTTTCCTACATTTGATAGACAGATGGATGTCTGTGTGAGGAAGGGGAGGGGAGATCTGAGACAGTGACAGTCAGATGTTGAAAGGCATCATCAACCAATGCTACACTATCATTCATTCAAATCAAACATCCAACCAGAGATATGATCTACCGCACATGGTGCTACAAGAATTTTTTTTCACCACTAGCCCAGTCGGGCAACTGAGTTTTCAAATCACTTGCCCGAATAAAACTTTGTCTTGATCAAAATTGATGGTCAATGCCAATCTGCACATGGAGAGGAAAACTAGTATAAAACTGCTACTTGCCCTTTTGGGCAACTGACGATTTCATTTCCTTGCCCAACAGCTTAATTTTGTTGCCTCGGGCATGCGGGCAAGTGGGTTTCTAGCAACCTGCCATAAGATATGCAAGTGTACCATGATGTTTGACTTCATCTAAAGTACTGGCAAGTCAGAATTCTTTGGTTTGATATCACCTGGGCGGTATTTGATTTGATTTGATTTTATTTTATTTTATTTTATTCTATTTATTCGTCAGAAGCAACATGCATGATTGGATAACCCATGAAAGCCGACAAGGCTTATTTCCAATGGGGTCCACAACGTCAAAATAGAAGTCTTCATGTTTCACCAAATTATGAAAGACTTTACGAACAACTTTATGAACGACTGGTATTGGTTCTTTTGCTGAATAATCAATCATAAATGCGAATTACATATTTGTTAACGTAATATCACTGTTCTTATCTTAAAGGTAGAAAACTATATTTGCACACATTACGGTTATGCCTACAACATGTTGTGTACCTCAAATATGTCAAAAGAACAACCTCTATGAAATATTTTGGTCGAATGTAGTCCAGAATATTTTAATTCAAATAAAAATCTAAATTCATAATTCATCTTCACACCAACGGTATCGCGATACTCCAATTACCACACACACACACACACACATACAACCTTGTAAGAGCACGTACAGTATGCACTTCAATACACTGCCACACCATGCGGAATACGCACTGAGAGAGACTCTTGCACTATTGGTCAACGAGCGGTCAACGAGCAGTCAACGGCCATTTTGAATTTTTAACGCACAGTGTAATAATTGGCCGGCTGCGAAATTCAAGTACTTTTGAAAAAAAATTAAACTTGAAATACATCTAGCCATCTTCGAGCTTACTTGATTAGCGATAGATTATGATCATTTATACCCTTTATCGTAACATTAAATTCTTGGAATGTCAGATTTTAGCTTGCAAAAGTAGTATTCTATCTTTAAGAGTGCTAACAGGTAACCAAGGAATTCTTGTTTGAAGACATCCCCAATCAGCCACCTACTGTACAGAAATGCTTACCGCTGCGGAAAATACATGAGGTGTATTTTGAAGGCTTACATCACAAGTGAGCATGGTTTAATTGCTTTCTCTCACTTTGGTTCTGCTTTTTGCATTTTGAATATTTAAATTTTGCCTAATTCATATCCCAGAATGATTTGCATTGATCTCTAGTCTGCAACTACTTCACTGTTCATCATTTAGACTACAAATAATTAGGCCATTTTGGTATACAAAAATACAAGTATGAAACCCTGGAGGAGTGCTTGAAAAGTGCTGAAATTCAAGAAAGAAAAATAGCACTTGTGCATACATGAACATAAGCACTACAAGTTCCAAATGAAAATCTTATATATATTTTACAGTGTACGATTGGTGTATATACATGTATATCCCTGCATACAATAATTTTCAGTGCTTTTGAGGACAAACAAAGTATAGATCTGATATTGATCAACTTTGGTCTGTTAGCCACCAGTAGTTCCTGTTCAATAGGCATTACGGAATCATCAATGCTTTACAATAGAGTAGGGTATGCAGTGTATAATTGGCCCAGGGTTATTTCTTGGGAGGGCCGCATCTTTTAGACATTTATACCCTGCCACACTTTAAAGGTAGGTGTTTATTGAACGATGCCACATGTAAATTGTCCTCTTAATATCCAAATTATAACAATACAGGGTTGAAGATATGAAACGATTATTTCCTATCTATTTCATTATAGAGCAATATAGAGCCGACGCTCCAAAAGATGTTTATTAATCCGGCGTGTTGCTGTTTATCGAGAGAATTACAGTTATAAGTATGTGGCCAGACGCTAAAAAAATATGTGAACTGTTGTGTTTCACTGTTCGCAAAGTCTTATGGAGAGTTGTGCAAACACAACCCAGGATGGTTTGGGAAATTTTAATTTCTATGGTATAAATCAGGGAAGTGTTTCATAATTTCCTTCCGCAAGAAATTCATCTAAATTGTGCTGCACTCCACCCAGGTGAGATGAATGGGTACCTGGTAGGAATATTTATTCCTTAAAATGCCATGTGCGCTGGTGGCTGCCAAGTTAAAGCCAGAGTAATAATAATGCAAAGCGCCTTGAGCACTCAGCAGAGTGAATATGTGCACTATATGAATTGCATTAAAACATAACTATGCACATCTTTATGAAACACTACCATGGTATTTGTTTCATATAAAGCTAATGTGTACACTCAGTAACCCTCTAAGTACTGTTCACTATGTCCCTATTACACCCGAACAGGTGTCATCAGTTATGAAAATGAAAATGAAATATCTTTATATACGCATAAAACAATCATGCAAAATTCCCTACAGATGCGCTTCGCAGATTATAGAATAAAGGAAAGATGTCAGAGGAACTGGGATTATCACCTGATTAGTTATTTTTAGGGGGTGTTGCTCAAAATCAACTGCAATTCAACTGCAACTTTGCCAATTGTAACGTGCGTTTTCATTCGCGCACGGTATGCGCATAATAATAAGATGCGCATGAAACAATGATTTTGATTGGTCTGTTCCGATCAACTGCAACTTGCGATCAATTGCAACTTTTGAGCAACACCCCCTTAGAGGTAGAACAGGTTTTTAGGTACATGTAACTTCTGAAGTTATGCCATGGAATTATTCACTGGTTGTGCCTACTGCTACAAACAGTTTTATGAAACATGCACCAGATCATCATTCCACCTCTTCTGGTGTAACAGTGCCTCAATACTGCCATGAGATGGACCATAAAGGCATCACAGATTCCATAAAAGTGCCCAGAGCTGAAAAGCTAATGACACGGTCCACGCAACACTCCCACAAAAAAGGGAAGCTTGTCTTTAGAAACTTGTCAAAAATCTATCAATCTCGTGAAATGCAGTGTTATTGATGCCAGTGAACCAGCTAAACGAGCCTACAAATTCTTTTAGCATTGAAGTTGATGGTTTATTGATAAATGCTTTGAACACAAAGATGAAAACCCCTCCAAGGCATTTCAATACTTTTCACAAAACATTCTAAATCCACATTCCCAATATAATGTATATTTCCGAAAAGAATGATACGAATTTGTAAATATAACCAGCTTTGGGATAAACACTTTTAAAGTGATAAATCTAAAATCCAGGCCATTGAACCCAAAGAACTTAAACTATAATAATTGCATTAGTTCCAATAGAACAGATTGCTTGCATTAAATTGAATGCAAATTGTTGATGACACTTTACAATCAAACATGGTGGTGGGAAATTCGTGAATTGTTGAAATGTTATCAAAATTTAATTTAAGAATTATTATTTAGCTATAAAGCATAAATTGGGGATACTTGTGTAACTTTGATTTGATCATCTGCCTCACATTTTACGTAAACATATCAGAAATGATTACAAAATATTTTGGTTAAATTAGATCCATTAGAATAAGACTGAACTGGATTTAAAGGCAATTTAGAAATTGTGAAGATAAGCTCTTGCAAAGAAATATTCTAATGCCATTTACATGTATAGAATATTTGAATGGACAGGAAATTAAAGTGTCATGGTTCGACACGCACAAATCAAATGAACAAATTAAATTATTGATTCCCTATCCGTCTCTCACACAAACACACAAAACATACAACATTACACATACTAGTACTTGCATAATCACCCACACACTCACATAATCACAAAGATGCACACACATAATCATGCAGCCACACACACACAAACACCTAGTCTTGAATCTTCTTCTGTCCATTTCAAAATAACACACATTTTCCGACCAAAACTACAATGCAAGTGGGATTTTTTTGTGGTTTTGACAAGTTCTTAAAATGATAACTGATCTTGGTTTTCCGACGTATGTTAAAATAAATAAATGATACAGGTCTGTCATACAGTGGGATCACTGGACTGTAGATCTATAATATTCTGGAAGGTATTTATAGTGATAACAGGTAGTAAAGAATAAAAACTTGAACAGTATGTAGCTGTAATTAAGCTTTCTACATGGATACAAACACATTTTCACTGGTGTTGCATTCTACATCTTTCCAATATTTGTTATTTTCATCTACAGGAACACCCATGGATGTGCATACGCCTTTATACAGGATAGTATTGTGGGCAACCCATCCATGCCCACGATCACACTCACTCGCACACTCGCACACCAACACACACACAATGTGCATCCCACACAGACAAGGAGCTGTCTACTCAAGATGCCTATTCGCGCCCATTATGCACACCACATCATGCACACAGCACCCATGCCTGCCTGCATTGCTACTGCACATAAATAATGCAGCCTCTCTTTGCTAGCGGGGGTAGATGGAAGGGGCCTAAAGTGTGTGCTAGGAGTAGCCCGCAGGACACATAATGAAGCGTACATCAATGCGAATTATGCACTGTCCTCCTGATATTATTTTCCTACATAGCACAGATGGGTAAAGCATCAAGTGGATTGGGGGAAAGAATAAGTTTGTTGTTCTATCCTTCCCTAAATAATTCTTAAATAGATATTTGTACACAATGAAAATTGAAGATATGCAGGACACATAATCAATCGTACATCAATGCAAATTATGCACTGTCCTCCTGATATTTTTTTCCTACATAGCACAGATGGGTAAAGCATCAAGTGGATTGGGGGAAAAGAATAAGTTTGTTGTTCTGTCCTTCCCTTAATAATTCTTAGATAAATAGCCTAAGAAAATTAAAGAATGTTAAGAAAATTAAAGAATGTATCTCATTAATATGCAAGACACATTTAATGAATCGTACATCAATGCAAATAATGCACTGTCCTCCTGATATTTTTTTCCTACATAGCACAGATAGGTGATGCATCAAGTGGATTGGGGGAAAGAATAAGTTTGTTGTTCTATCCTTCCCTAAATAATTCTTAAATAAATACATACAGTGAAAATTAAAGAATATGCATTATCATCTCATTAATATGCAAGACACATGTAATGAATCGTACATCAATGCAAATTATGCACTGTCCTCCTGATATTATTTTCCTACATAGCACAGATGGGTAAAGCATCAAGTGGATTGGGGGGAAAGAATAAGTTTGTTGTTCTATCCTTCCCTATTAAAATAATTCTTAAATAGATATTTGTACACAATGAAAATTGAAGATACGCAGGACACATAATCAATTGTACATCAATGCAAATTATTATCTATATGGGAGTTTTAAGCCGTACAATATTAAGCCATATTGTACGGCTTCAATTTTACGCTTGCGCAAAGCAGTGACCAGCTNTACTCAAGATGCCTATTCGCGCCCATTATGCACACCACATCATGCACACAGCACCCATGCCTGCCTGCATTGCTACTGCACATAAATAATGCAGCCTCTCTTTGCTAGCGGGGGTAGATGGAAGGGGCCTAAAGTGTGTGCTAGGAGTAGCCCGCAGGACACATAATGAATCGTACATCAATGCGAATTATGCACTGTCCTCCTGATATTATTTTCCTACATAGCACAGATGGGTAACGCATCAAGTGGATTGGGGGAAAAGAATAAGTTTGTTGTTCTGTCATTCCCTTAATAATTCGTAAATAAATAGCCTAAGAAAATTAAAGAATGTATCTCATTAATATGCAAGACACATTTAATGGATCGTACATCAATGCGAATTATGCACTTTCCTCCTGATATTTTTTCCTACATAGCACATATAGGTAAAGCATCAAGTGGATTGGGGGAAAAGAATAAGTTTGTTGTTCTATTCTTCCCTTAATAATTCTTAAATAAATAGCCTAAGAAAATTAAAGAATGTATCTCATTAATATGCAAGACACATTTAATGGATCATACATCAAGGCGAATAATGCACTGTCCTCTTGATATTTTTTACCCTATGTAGTGCAGATGGGTAAAGCATCATGTGGATTGGGGGAAAGAATAAGTTTGTTGTTCTATCCTTCCCTAAATAATTCTTAAATAGATATTTGTACATACAATGAAAATTGAAGATATGCAGGACACATAATCAATCGTACATCAATCCAAATTATGCACTGTCCTCCTGATATTTTTTTCCTACGTAGCACAGATAGGTAAAGCATCAAGTGGATTGGGGGAAAGAATAAGTTTGTTGTTCACCAGATAATTCTTGAATAAATGCACAGTCTGTATTATACAAATTTTATGATCTCATTAATACAGTGTAGACATAAGACACATGTATAATGAATTGTACAAATGTACAACAATATGTATTTCATATGCACTGTCCTACACAAGAATTTGGATCGGGGTAACATTAATTTGTTGTTTTACAGGCACTGTAGGTGTACTGTAGGTGTACTGTAGGTACATGTAGCATTGACCAAACTCACTCAGGCATTTTGTAAGTGAAATGTAGAATATACAGTGTATTGTCTGTTATCATATTAATATGCAGAAAATTAAATCATACACAAAAATCTAATACTACATTGCCATCCAAATATGCCTAATAGAGGGGAAAGATCCCAGGGGGAGGGGGTGATAAATTGCTATTTATTATTATAAATTGTACTTTTAGCATTAATATGCAGGACATTAATTTATTTTATACGTTGTATGCTGTCCTCTCAACAGTCCTCAGGCTGATGGAGGGGAAGATTGAAAATCTGTATTTCTGTCAGCATGAGTGGATGGGGAAAGATTATCTTACTCTGTTGTTCACTGATGTAGGATACTAGAATACAGAATATGGTGCAAGTCCCTATCTCATTTGACAAAGAAGGAATGCCAAGAACAATCTACAATTTAACTAAATTAAGATGGGAGTGAGAATATCCTCAAATCCAAAATCAAGGAAAGGATTTGAAAAAAAAATGATATTCAAATAGTAAAACTAAACTTTTTTCCTTCTTGTCTAAAATTCACTTTTCTTCTAGGCCTATTTCATAGGGAATATTGACGATGTCTGAAATATGTGTATGAACACAGTAAAGATTGCTGATCGATATAACTGAAGGCAAGCTCAAATGAGCCACAAATGAGCAATATTTTCGAAGTCTCTTCCATGAACATACTGTTTTTGTGCATAATGTGTACATTCAAAACACCTTTTGCCAACTCCTGCTCATTACCCATGTCTGATTTTTTTGAAGGACTGAAGGACTATTAAAATATTCTTGATCTTGAGGTATATTGAAAATCATTGTTAAAAGACGAGGCCAATTTCCCTGGACAAGATCAAAATCATATAAGTGATCAATACAAAGATCACCTTGAATATAATTATAAAGCCAATGTATAATGGCAGAAAAACTTCGCAAAATGTTGCCCTGAGTGTTGTCTATGAAAAAAAATATCATTGGGGACTCCTTTCTAAAGAAAAATAATTTCATTGGAAATTCACTAATATGATGTACTTTGCGTTCTTTCATTGAAAACAATCAAACATTAACTAAATAAAATTGTATGCTATGCAATTGCTGTGACATATCTCTGCAGAACAGAGGATTGAAATACATTCAACAACAAATTTCATATTCTCCATACATCCATTTCATTTTATTGTTCAACAACAAATTTCATATTCTCTATACATCCATTTTATTTTATTGTTCAACAACAAATTTCATATTCTCTATACATCCATTTTAATATTGTTATGTACTTTTAGTACCAAACATCTGTTCATACACAAATAGAGCCAACCAGTTTGTGTAGGAATCATGTTGATATCAATGAGGATTAACTAAAAGGATTATTAGGGGATTACATGATTACCTGTACATGTACATACAAACAAATGTACAGTATACATGTACCCCTACTTGTATGTTATGAAACTGATGATAATGATGATGATAATGATCGTGATGATTATGAAGATGATGGTGGCAATCGTGATGCTGAGAGTAATCATGATGATGATGATGGTAATGACGACGATGATGTTAATGAAGATGATGATGATGATGATGATGATGATAATAAAGATGATGATTTTCAATTCAATTTTCAAAATAGCATTTATTTTTTCCTTCAACAAACAAATTTCTGTATACATCAATACAATATTCAAAATAGAAAATCAAATGTCAATAATATACAGAAATAGCATGATGATGATAATAAAGGTGATGATGATGGTAATGACAAAGATGATGATGATAATGATGATGATGATGATGATGATGATGATGAAGAATATGATGGTAATGATGATGAGGAGGAGGAGGAAGATAGTGGTGATGATGGTGATGATGGTGATGATAGTGCAGAATGATGATGATGATAATGATGATCACGATGATGAAGATTAGTATGACGATGATGATGGTAATGATGATTAATTATGATGATTACTGATGATTGTGAAGGATGATGATGATGATGATGATGATGATGATAATGATGATGATGATGATGAAGATGATGACAACGACAAGGACGACAACGACAATGATGATGGTAATGATGATGATGATGAATGATGCATAAACAAATTTCAAGACTTACCATTTGGAGATGGCTGCTTCCTTGCTCCACTTTTACTATCCTCTGGCCAGCTTGACGCTACAATGTTATCCGAGGATGAGGAATGTCTCATCTTTGACGACGCATCACTCGACTTGACCGAGAGCAGGAGTTTATCTTCATCCTCGTCCCCGTCATCGAGAAGAGAGCGATCCGGCGGGATGATCGTGGAATAGGGTCGCTGCTGGTGCCGGTGAGACGATGCGCTACCCTGAATGGGAGCACTGCTCCTTAGACCATGAACATTTTGGAATGACGAACTCAGCGATTCTTCAAAGTCCTCATCGACGAAGACCATGGAATCGCTATCTTCCTCTGTCTGGATGCTGGGGTCGAACGATCCAGGTCGGCTCAGACGCGGTGCGTGTTTTAGATTAATCTCAGACTGCGATTCCGGCAGCATCTGAGCGATACTTGGATCAGGGACCGGACCATCATCAATGATTCCGGTTGTCGCACTTCGATTTCTCGACAGGGCCCGCTTCAAGACGTAATTTCTTTGACCTACCGATTCACCATCTCCTTTCGATGTCGGTCTACTGGGTTTGCTTGATATAACCTCCTCCTTTTGAGGATAGTAAGCACCTTTCGTGCTGGGGTAGTCTGTCTTGGCAACCCTTGTTTCTACCCTACCGGAGTCATCAACTCGCCGGCTTAGTTTGTACTGGGTGGTAATGTCTTGTCCATTTTTTACAGTTTCAAGCATGGAAGCGGATCTCTGAGAAGATTGTCTTTCGGAATCAATGATACTACTTAGTGCAGCATGATGCCTGCCGGGGCTCGCAGGAAATGACCCGGATTTGTCATACCTAGGAGAATGTGTTCGCGAGTTGGAATGTCGGTACGAACTCCGGCCGACCTGCCGAGATTTCATGGTGATTAGAAGTCGGGTGGGAATCTGCATTATCATATAAACATCATCCAAAGACTTCTTCTTGAATGACACATCAACATTATTAACATATAAAATTTCATCTCCAACACGAATAATACCAGAGTCTTCAACAAGTCCCCCTAGCATCAGTCTTGACACAAATATTCCATCTAGTCTATCGAACCCATCTCCCTCTCGAATGTAAAACCCAAGCGTTTCCCCGGGAATCTTCAGAATTTCTACTGTTCGTAAAAGGAATGCACCGCCTTGTATCTCCCTCTCCTGTATTACACTGATTCTAGGCTTTCCACCATTCATTCTCCCGTCTAAATGGCTGATAAGTCCCATGTTCTCAAACTCCTCAGCTCTGGAGAGATCCGCAAAATGTTCCCTCTCGGCCGCCTGAATCGCCTGGACCGTATCGCTGGTGATCCCGGCGACATGACGAAACCCTGCTGGTCCATCGATCTGCATCTCCTTGATCTCCGTGCGAATTCCTTCCGCAGAACTCGAATGACTTCTGCTCTGTTTCACCCCCGATTTCACGTTCGTGTTTACCTCAAACGAATAGCTACTCGCTCCTTGGTTTCTGTCAGACATCTTGAAGATTGTCGGCAAAATGATTGAAGAAACAAGAGTTATTCTTACACCATTTTCGATGTTTACATCTTGAAATTCGGTCCCGTTCGTCGTCACCCGGCGCCGTACTGGAATTTTGCCTGTGTTCAATATTCGAATGCCAGATTTTCACGTGAAATTAGTATGCGGAACGTGTAGGCTTTATCCAGTATTCTATATGAATATTTTATTTTTGGCAGTGTGCGAATATTGTGTTTCAATAAAGAAGCGACTGGGAAAACGTCTGTTTCTCCTCAATTTCTCCAGAAAACCTCTTCTCTCATCCAACAGCTCTTCGGTTACCCATCTCATCCTCAAAACTCATTTCGCTCTCTCGGCTCATCCATAATTAGGACAATCCTGAAAATTTCGTATCCACAAGGCAGGCACTGTGGAACGTTTTGAAAGCTGGAGGGGCTGTGGTTAAAAATGTTTTAACATTACCCTAACTTTGCATGTAACTATTATACATGCGTTTTCTGAATAAAAAAAGTGGGGGCTGCACCTCCGCTGATCTTGGAAAATCCCAAGCTTTAAGATATAGAAAAAACCTGTTTAAATTTTGCCATATTTTACCATACAACATATTTTATTTGAATTGGACATTTAAGTCTGCTCTTTGATACTCCAATGCAGTATAGACTCTAGAACAACGAGAAGTCACTCTTCCAAGATTTAAACACTTTGTCTTCCAGTCCGTTATCATTGCCCATTTTATTTTAATGTTGTTGTTGTAGTTGTTGTTGTTGCTGCTGTTGCTGTTGTTGTTAGTGTTTGATTGATTTTAGGGGGATTATTTAGTTGGTTCAGATTTGTATATTCATTATCGGTGAGCTGATAAGCAAGGGGAAAAAGGAAAAGGGGTTACATTTCAGTAAATCTGCGGTTTTGATTTAGTTTTGATTTACACCCCTCATGGGCTCCTTAAATTGGCAAACGTACAGGCAAAAAAAATGCTGCCAACATGGAGAACTCTTCATTCGCTTTGTACACAAAATTTCACATTTTCCTCTTTTTCCAGAAAAATAGACAAAATGTTGTTTTTTCGGTTAAATATATTAAAGCCACATCAATTCTGCAAGCATTCCAGAAAGAACGGTGCTGATTCCTCATTTGAAATTTGATATTGATCCATTTTCAATAAATTTGTATACAAAGTGCACGAGGAGTTATCCATGTATGACATCACAGATTATGCTAATTGGCTAAACGTTGCCAATTCAAGGATGCCCAGCACAGGTGGAAATGATAATTTGAAAATTCATAACTTTTGAACAGATTATCCGATTTTGCTCAAATTTTCGCAGTTTAATCATCTGATCTGAAGAATTTGTTTGTCAACTGATCAGCGAAGGTTCGACAAAAAAATTAACCGCCCGTCGCCCCTCTACTTTCGAAATGCCAGAGAAATATGATTAAAGGGGGGGGGGGGCGGATGCACTCCATATCCGTTTCTGCATTTTTATTTAATACTCACTTTGGGGGCCTTTTTGAACTTTTAGCCTCTAAGAAAATAGAACACAACCCACTTACTAAAATCCACTTTGACAATTTTTGTGACCCTCGAAAATTCAGAATCTCCCGATGCTTGTTTCTTTCTTCTTTTTTTCAAAAGGTAACACCAGACATTAAATATGAAATAAGGGGAAAAGAAAAGGGCTATAATTTTAACTATCTCGTATGTGTAACTTCTATATCTGTGAACTTCTATCTCGCTCATTCATTCACTCCTCTCCCCAAAGCCCAAAGCCAGGAGAGATGCTCGACGCTCGAGCCAAATTACGAGAGGTAAATTAAAACTGCAACAGCGCCGTCTAATGTTTCGTGCAACGTAGGTCTTACAGCCAGGAAAGACAAGGAAAATTAACACATGTAAGTTATATTTTCCTCTTGTTGGTGAGGAAAATTTCTTTTTCGATTGATCTAAATCTATCTATTGGATGCATATTATTATTAATGTGAGGTGATCGATGATTTGTTACGTACAATGATGTGTTTTTGTGTAATATATATTTCGTCCAGTTAATCTTTGTGTCCCACGTGCTTCTTTCCATGTCATTATAATTAAGCTTAAAAATTAAAAATTGTTTCACATCTGACTGAACATTGTTTTCGTTTAGAAAGTCTCAAATTTCAAATTTGAAATGCTACTTAACTGATTATGGTGTACATGAACTATTAAAAATACTTGTGATTTTAACCCCTATTTTTAGCCCAAAAATAACAGTTGGAAATGATATGTAAACAAGCTTCCATTTTTTTTAGGTCCATCAATTCATAGCATAAAGAAGAATTGATTCTCGTATTAAAGATAGCATACCGAACACAGTAACCTTTTTTAGATTTTCAATTAAAATGTTTTATAAAAGCTTTCAGAAAGAAATTATGTATTGTAAATTTGATGGGTCTCCTGGAGATTCAAATGAGACCACTTTTTATGGCTATAACTTAAACTTGGAGAAAAAAAGAGATGCCAGGCCAAGATTTCTTGGCCATATACATCCTTCCTTTGTGCAGAGGTTCCTTGGTATGCTATTCTGTACAATGTGCGCATACGTTGTACTGTACACATGTGTGTGCAGACCAACAAACATAGCAGCTATTGACCTCCAAGTCCTCCATAAAGAAAATCAAACAGTGGTTTGTTTCCGTCAGTTAGTGTATTGACAGTGTATTTTGGACTATTTTGCATGTACACTTTAGCTTTTGATGTGCTTGCAGACATTCTATCTACATAGGGCTTAAAATCACAAATATTTTTTTACAAAAGTCATGCCAACAGAGTCCTAACTTTTTCTTCTCTCTGTCTTTTTAAAATTTCTATTAAAATGTATTAACGCTTGATATAGCTAGTTGTTTTTTCTTCTTTCATTTCAGATCAAATTACACAATGTTGGAAGTGCCCGGACTATGTCGGTGTGTGAAAGCACTATGGCTCAACAGACTCACACATTACATCACACCATCACTTCTTAATCATGTGAGATGGAATTCCAACAGAGCAGCTATCGCCAAGACAAATCGCAAGGTTTACAGTCGCATGTATCCTACACTGGTGGTCAACACAGATGGTTCAACATTTCGCATCAAATATGCTGAGCCAAGGAAAATATTAAAGGTAATTCAATATAGAGATACTGGTAGACTCCATTTAGTCTCCCAGAATCCCTTTATTATTTTTCAGAAATGAAACTTTTTCTCCAGTCTCTTTGTAAAACTCCATACAGGGGCAATTGACAGTTTAATCCATGGTGAAAAACCCAGAAAATTATCTATATCTTGTAGACATTCAGAGATACAAATACTGTATCTAAAGTTGCTATTAGGCAGTGGAAGTGTGGAACCTTCTAATAACAAAGATCAGAAAATAACCTTTTACAAGGAAACATTGTTAGGTCAGTGCCAAACTACAATAAAGTACAAAAGGCAGATATAATTTAATGGGAAAGTAACCTTTTCTTAAAGTACTCTTTATGACCATGGTACTTTACTACTGCCATACATTCTTCTGTTCTCATTTTCACAGTAGAGGTCCAAGGTTAGGTTTTAAAAGAGCTTAGTCATGTATGTGACTTCACCTAAGCAGATTATGTGGCCGATTCCCTCCTATAACTTTCAACTCACCTATGATTTAGGATGACAAGAAATAGTTTTTTTCATCCCCCCCCCCCTCATTTTTTAACTTCTGTAGCTCCCTGCTGATGTCAACATGATGGCTTCTGATGAGAAAAAGATACGTCTTGCTCGATACCAGCCCAAGAAAAAAGTCCAGATTGTGGACGATTTCAAAGATGACAAGTTCGATGCTAACAAATACAAGCATTTTTGGAGCAAAAAGAATTGAGGTGAACACTAAACGTGTCATGATGATTTGTCCAACTATGATGGGAATATAAACTACAAGGCGTTTGGAGCAAGGAAAGCAGACTGTAGTCGGAGACGTGAACCGAGCTGTACTACATTGATCAGTTATGTGATATTCTGATAGGAGCGAAGTACAATGATCAAGATTGATTGCACTATTCAATTCATGTGAAGATGAACCTGGCTTGTAAATTTACCATACCTGTCAACATTTAAAATTTCATATCGCGACACTTCGCTCGAGTTGTCATGCCAATACGACGAAAGTCCAAATAGTACAGTTTGCATTGTATTCTACTGTACAATGCTAGTAATAGCAGCAATATGATTTTTTTTTTAAAACAACCAAATATCGATTTTTTATTTGGGGGATGCAGTTTTTGTGAGGTCGGGACGATGTCCTGAATTAAAAATTAGAATTGGGACCATGGAATTTGGCATGTTGGGATAGAACCCAAATATCTGGACAATTCTGATGATATCTGGATACAAATCAGGTATGAATTGCTAGTATTCTCCCAATTTCTGAATAGTGTTTCTCCAGAGCATCAATATTTGGAATAAGGTATGTCAAGTATCGGGAAATCTCCATAAGCAGAGCTGGATCAAATTTGAAGAAAGATACAAGTGCAATGTCCAGAATTTTGTTTGGAGAAAGAGAAGTGAGTGATGACAAGATCCACAACACAGCTGTGTTCAAGTGCCAACTGTCACCCATTGTCAATGGATACTGGTTCTACACAATTGAGTATTCAGACCTCCCATCCATTCTGATTTTATAGGGGCTGATACATGTCATTCAATACATGTACTTCAGTGTATTTTTTTCACGAAATTGATGAATATTCAGAGAAACCAAACTTCCAGCATATGCTTGAGGATAGAAATTAAAATGTGAATTAAAAAATAGCTGAATCAAATGGTCTCTCATGACAGAAGGCCTAAATAACCATGCACTTTCTCTCACAAGAAAATATTTGTTCATTTCAGCTGTTTGGTGATTCACATTTGATTTTCTATCCTCTTGCATATTCTGGGAAGATGGAATCTCTGAAATTTGAGGAATTTCATATAGAAATCAGTTCATTTATACTGTAGGACTTCCTTTATCTCTGACACAAATATGCTATACAGTGGAAACTCAATATAACGAGGTGCTTGGAACCATCAATATTACCTTGTTATAGCAGTAATCTCTTTATAGCAGAGTTAGAATACAATAAGTAATTAAGAGCTGGGATCAGATTTGTTTCCTCTTTATATAAGATATTTCGTTATACAGTCCAACCTCGTTATAAAGAGCACTGATATAATGAGATCTTGTTATAACAAGGTAGTTTTCCTTGTCCCATCTCTTTGTATTTTGTTGTATTTTGGCCCCGATTATAACAAGGTTTCAATATAAAGAGATAATTTCTCTGGTCCCAAGGACCTTGTTACAATGAGGTTTGACTGTATCAGATCTCTTTATAAGGAGTTTCCACTGTACCACACTTTGACAGATACAATCATTCTAGAAGACTGCAGTTCTTCTCATAAACTTGAAACTTCATGTTGTCAGAAAGGTACCTTATTTTAAGAGACTGATTTGAATGATCTATAGAATTTTCCACACATGAAGATTTATATTTCTGCAATAAATGTTGTGTTGAGTGAGGAATACTATTGAAGTTTGACCAAGTCTATTTCTTCGGGTTTTGCTTCTTCACGAAAATGATGGAAAACCAGAACAATGCCACACTTAGGGGATGTTGCTACAAACTTGCAATAAATTTGCAAATTGCAGTTGAACAGCAAAACCACAGTTTCATATGCATCTTGTCAAAAGCAGAGACAGTGTGCATGCGCCTTCCAATTAGCAACTGATTTTGAGCAGTTCGTTCTGCTGGGTTCTGTTTGGATCAATTAACCTTCCTACCTCTCTCAGAAACAGATATTTTCTTACACTCTGGACAGTTAATAATAGATTTACTACACCATACAAGTTCTGGTCTTCTCTGATAATTTCGTTTCTGCGGCCCAATCTTGGTTCCAAATTATTTGGATGTATATTGGAACTTCAGTATGTAGATGCTATTTCTTCAGAGGCCTGTAACAAAAAAGATGCAATTAATCTTACGGAGATGTTTTTTAAAGTCTATGACAAAATGTATATCAAAGAGATATGTATCTCTTTATGTTACAGGCCCCAGTTCTAACAGATATTACTTATTTGCCAAACATCCATGAAGCAAAATTTCCAAGCTTTTTGAGGGGTCCAATCAAAAGAATAAAAAAGTACATAATGTAAAGTAGAACCTCATAATAACAAGGTCCTTGTAGACATATCATTTACCCCTCTTTATAAAAACCTAGTTATATCACGGCGAAAATATAATACAATCAAACCTTGTTATAAAGAGCACTCATATAACGAGCTCTTGTAAGAACAAGGTAATTTTCCTGATCCATCTCTTTAGTCTTTGTATTTTATTGTATTTTGGCCCTGATATAACAAGGGTTCTGTATAAAGAGGTAATTTCTCTGGTCCCTACGACTTTGTTATAACGAGGTTAGTCTGTATCAGTACTCATTTATAATGAGGTCTACTGTACTAATGTGTTACAATAGAAATATTGAATCATTACAACCTATTATAAAGGGCGCTAATTGAATCGTTATAATGGTCTCAAAACACAAACTATATGTGAAGCAGTCAAATATCTAATGAAAGTGCAGCAAATTTGCGTTTATTTCCATTTACTTTCTCCTCGCATTCTGCACACATCTGTAAAAATGTAACTTTAATACATTTAATCACAGAGCTAATGCTCTATTCTTCATTACACAGCTGTTTCTTTAAATTACATGTGAGAATTTGTCACACTTTTTTTTTGCTCGGATCGATTGTGCCTCTGTGCTTTTTGATGATTGATGGATTAATGGGATACCAGTCTGTTATTCTGAGTGAATGGGAATTTTCGTTCGAGATAACTTGTATTGCCCCATGTCGCAATTCATTGAATGTCCTTTATCTTTATAAAATGGTCTCCTGATCCAACAAGCAAATTTGTTGTTGTCTAGACCTCTCAGCACATAACAGAAAAAGAGGAACGATTTGCTGAAAAAAAGAGGAAAGAAATCGTGTTTCTCATAGAACTGTACAGTAAAATTATCAAGAAAAATAGAAAAACTATATTGAAATGGTCTTGAATTCTCTCTAAGTTGTCAAATATTAATATTCTTTCCTAATGTTTGGGGGTTTAATTGTCCCTTACCACAATTTTGCTACATTTCTGATTGACGGTGTAAGTGTTCTGACCCTCGTAATCTGAAAAGGCAAATTTGTTCATGACGGTGTCAGCTTGTAAGACTGGTACCAATGAACCCATCGTTCGTCGGAAGCCTGTCTCAATCAGTTAATGCGTGTGAAAGTTTCACAAGTAATTAAAAAAAAGTATTGTGTAATGAAACATCATTAACCAATATTTCATCTCTCTCTACCAATCAGATGAAACTCTCTCAGGATAGTGTCCTATTATATAAACTGTGTTCACTTCTACAAACATGTTTGCTACTAAACATTGAAAGAGTAACAACAGCTCCCAACTTAAATAAAAGAACAAGATAATCTCTAAGTATCTGTACGTAAAAACTTATATGAACACTATACCATATGTCCCCCAAAAAATGACAACGGGGCTTTCAGGATCAATAACTTTTGAAAATGAATATGAAAATAGATGCGGTTTGGCATGTCGAATATATAACTATTCATCTATATTTGGTGAAAATATCATGAGATTTGCTTGAGTGGTTACAAAGAAATGAAGCTTTTTGTAGCAGATGTCATAATTCCGTTCTGCACAAGTTTGTGAGGACGGAGACGTGTAAAGCACAATGGTTACTTCAACTTCCAATGTTTCACTGGTCAAAATGAATGTTACTGTTTTTGTTTCGCACGTCTCTAACCTCACAAACTTGTGCAGAACGGAATTATGACATCTGCTACAAAAAGCTTCATTTCTTTGTAACCACTGAAGCAAATCTCCTGAAATTTTCACCAGATATAGGTGAATAGTTAAATGTTAAACATGCAAAACAGCAATCATTTTCATATTCATTTTCAAAAGTTATTAATCCTGAAAGCCCCGTTGTCATTTTTTAAGGGACATATGGTATAGACTGATATACTTCTGACAGGTGGTGTTGCTACAAAGTTGCAATTGATTGCAAATCAACTGCAAATTAGTTGCACATTAGAACATGCATTTCTATTTACGCATCGTCTGCAATGTGTATATGAAAGAATGGTTTTGATTGGCACTTCACAACCTTGTAGCAACACACCCTTTAAATATTTGCCTAAAGGCCCCGGCACACCAAACACAGCACGGCATCACGGCATGGTATTTACGCGATGTCTCCCCTGTGATTGGCCAATTGGTGAATACCCTGTTCGGGGAGAAGCGCGCTGGTCAATGAGAACCAAGATACCGTGCCGTTACGGCGTGCCGTGTTTAATGCGCCCGGCCCGGGCCTCAAGTCTGAGTAATCATTGCGAATAAATCATACAAAACTACGGGACAAATTTGTTCTATGTAAAAGAAAAATTGCGCTCCAAAGAGATTTGACTTTATATGCAGTGCTACCTGTATTTCTAAACAAAATCATTACTATTTGTTCTTTTTAAAAGACAAAAACTGAAAAAGTAATTATTTAAAAACAACATCCAACTTTTGATTACCCTCAGCTGAGTAAATACATCAGTAAATATCAGTTGAGTTAAATCAATGATCTATAAAATTACTGGATCAGAAAGCAACGAACCAGCCAAGCCGTAATTTTGTATGCATGTATGTATGTCAAAGCAGTCAAATCTGTTTCACACAATTTTAAAACGCTTCCATCCAAGTTACAACTTCGTCAACTACAATCATGTAATGAGCAAATGTCAAACTTCTAAACACACTGCATATTGCAAGTCAAAAATTGCTTTGGGGAGAATATAATATGCATGAATAAATGGAACATAGACCTCAACAGGGTACCTTCAAAGACTTCAATAATCACAATACAAAATAGAGGCACAAAATTTGATGTCAGTTTGGTGTACATGGTTATCATAATCACATGCTGGGCTTGTCACAAATACATGTACAGTCAAACCTGTCTATAGTGACCACCTGTCTATAGAGGCCACCTGTCTACAGTGGCCACGTTTTCTGTTTCCCTTGGGGTGGCCACTGTAGACAGGTTTGACTGTATTCATATGGCAGTTATAGATTGCTTATTGTAAATATTCCATATAAATTATAATGCCTTTTACACTATATTGCAAGCATAAATTTTGTTCACAGCAGAAAATTATGCACTGAAAATAACTGGGTAGTTTTTTTTTTTTTAAGTGATTGCTATACAAATAAAATTCAATCCACCATATCTAATACATTTAATCAATCAAATAATGAACTAAGTTATTCAATTCTAATGGTAATCAGCTAAGGGGTANGCTTCCATCCAAGTTACAACTTCGTCAACTACAATCATGTAATGAGCAAATGTCAAACTTCTAAACACACTGCATATTGCAAGTCAAAAATTGCTTTGGGGAGAATATAATATGCATGAATAAATGGAACATAGACCTCAACAGGGTACCTTCAAAGACTTCAATAATCACAATACAAAATAGAGGCACAAAATTTGATGTCAGTTTGGTGTACATGGTTATCATAATCACATGCTGGGCTTGTCACAAATACATGTACAGTCAAACCTGTCTATAGTGGCCACTGTCTAATAGTGACCACCTGTCTATAGTGACCACCTGTCTATAGTGACCACCTGTCTATAGAGGCCACCTGTCTACAGTGGCCACGTTTTCTGTTTCCCTTGGGGTGGCCACTAGACGGGTTTGACTGTATTCATATGGCAGTTATAGATTGCTTATTGTAAATATTCCATATAAATTATAATGCCTTTTACACTATATTGCAAACATTCTAATTTTTTCAAAGCTGAGAATTAAGCACGGAAAATAACTGGGTAGGTGTTTTTTTAAGTGATTGCTATACAAATAAAATTCAATCCACCATATCTAATACATTTAATCAATCAAATAATGAACTAAGTTATTCAATTCTAATGGTAATCAGCTAAGGGGTAAGAGTGAGTTTCTTTATCCCTTAACTTTCAGGTATGAAATGAAATTACTTATTGTTCTGATTATTTCTCAGTTTTAAAGACAACGAATGAGCATTTGAGCAGAAAGAAACCCTCTATGCCTTTTTACCTGTATAATAAACTTGAAATAAAGTATGATGGACAATCCCCACAAGATTCTCTCAGGACTTCTTGGAGATTTCATACTTGACTAAAAAGGAAAAAAAATTACACTGTGCCCTTTCAACTATCATAACAATATATCAAAGTAAACTTGTAATACATCTACTGGGTACTTCCTCCCTTGAATAAAATACATTAGCCAACCTGGGTCACAGTTAATTGAAATAAATATATTCAGTCATGCAATTATAAAGTCTTTAAAAACTTTGTAAAGTCATTAAGTAGGGTATAATTGTAAAATACTTGCCAATAAGAAATTTGTGAAAAAAAAATAACATTGCAGGAAATATACATGTAATCTATTCCATTCATTGAATGTTGGGTTTGATAACACATAAATTACAAATGTTTATAAGAGTAGTATAACAATATTATCAAAACAACCAATATTATACCATCAAAACTAATCCATTGAATGTTAAAAACTGGACAAATTTGATAAATTATTGGAAGCGGCTCAATCTTATATAATAATCTCAAGATGTCAAGTAAAAGTCAACAAAAGAAAAGCATTCCTTCTTGTCAGGTTATCAGATCAGGGGCCTATAACATAAAAGGAGTAATTAAACTTACGATAAATATTAATCGTAAGTCTATGGCTGAATGTGTACCACAGAGATACGATAAACTTTCAATTAATCGTATCTCTTTTATGTTACAGGCCCCAGCAGGAGCGTTAAAACTCTTTAATTACACCATATTGAGAAAATAGAGAAGAGAACAGAGGAAACAAAGATGTGGAAAGTGGAACTAATGGTAGAGAGAAAAGGGATAGGGAAAGTATGTGTTGGGGAGGAAGGGGGATCCGGGAAAGTGAAGAAGCAAGGGGAAAGGACGGAAGAGGATAAGAAGGAAGGAGGGCGGTGAGCGACAAGAGAAAGGGAAGATTTGAGAGAAAGAGAGAGAGAGAGAGAGAGAGAGAGATAAAGAAAGAGAGAGAGAGAGAGAGGGAGAAGGGACAGAGGGGAAGTTAAGGCACAGTACCTTCAAGGGGAGGGGGGTAATGGAGAGAGAGAGGGGAGGATGAAGACTGGAGGGGAAGGAAGGACAGTGAAATAAACCACAGCAGGGGAGGGAAGGGAAGGGGACAATTGAGAGACAAGTGGGAAGACACAAGCAGAAAGTGTGGATGCAAGATGGACATGGGAAGAAACAATGACAGAGGCAGAGGAATATAGGGTCAAGAAGCCGAAAGGACTAATGAGAGCGAAAGGAAATTATAAATTGAAAAAGAAACAAGACAAAATTCGAGAGAGAGAGAAAGAGGAAAGAAGAAACAACAGGAAATCAAGGTCATATTCCTGACTATCTCATTTACCTATTCAGTAATATTCAGTAAATAGTTACAAGATACTACCAAATAAGGTTGCTGACTCGGGTATCTCAATGAATTGGCAGCACAAAACACACATTTTAATGAAATTTCATTGTTGGTGACTTTGATGATAAGTTTTCTTGCTACAACACATTACTACTGTTGAACCAGAAACTTATTGAGACATGAAACATTAGAGTCAATTGCCATTTCCCATGCACAAAACTTTTTGCGAATTCCAAACCAAATACCAAATTTCCAGTATACAAGGTTAAGCATTGGCATCCATGCTCTGTTAGAGAGTCGCAAACTTTGAAGGTTGAATGCCTGCATAAATTTCTGGTTTTACAGTATACGTGAAAAGGTACCTACACAAACCACTTGTTAGGGTCTTATTTCATTGTAGACCAACAGCTGACCACCCTGGTCATGTTTACAACCTGAAAAAAAAAGGGAAAAGAAAGACAAAAGATGATTATTTTTTATCACATGGAATGAATTACTCATCAAGCATCATCATTTTATTGCACAGTTATTGCCATGATATGTAATTATCACTATCATGATATTACATTGTCATTTTGCAAATAGTTAATCATGCCACTGGTCAAAAAAAAATGAATACATTTTTCCACAGAGCCATCCACACACAAAAATACAAAGAGCCCTATATATAAAATCAATGTATTGCATGTGGAAGTACAAAATTGCAGAATATTGCTAAGAGCCATCTTCTTAAAATCTTCTTTCCCTTGTATACAAATTTAAAAAGGTGTGTTCCTATCAATTTAATGTCCATATAGCAAAAGAAGGTATGTAATTCATCTCAAATTTACCGAAGTGGGATGTTTTCCATTATGATTGTCACTTAAATACAAAAGGGGAAGTTCAAAATATTGAATTAGATTAGGAAATGATTTATAGCAAAAAAAAAACATTTTACTTTTACTTCTTTCTTACTTATCAGGAATTCTACCCAACTACATTTTGTAAGTTAAAATTCAATTTGTGACTTTAAAAATAGCGTTTATACAGTAATAGGTCCCCAAACGTTGTATTTCTTTTCACAATCCCATGGATTTACGAGATTCTTGAATATTTTTTTTTCGTGAAATAAGCTACTAATCTATTTTTTTGTTTCTGCAAATTAATAGAAAATGAAAGTTGTCAATGTGAATATACATAACATGGACGGATATTTGCATAATAACCTATTAGAGTTGATCAAATACTTTTTTTAATGTTTTTCAAAACAAAATTTTAGATTATGCCTGAAAAGAGATTAATATAGTGCTATACTTATTGTACGATTATGCGCACTGGAAACATAAAACTCCCTAAATAAATTTACCTAATGTCTTAAAAAGTGCCCCACTACTGTGTGAAAAAATATTCCCTGTAGAATTAAAGTACAGTTTCTCATTTCAGTAAGAAGTTTGGTAAAGTGATACGTTATATACAGTTCAACCACTCAAACCTTTAACCTAGACGATCCCTGCAGTTTTGTCTTCTCAGTAGTAGCGCGAGTCCCTATCCCTCTTGTAGTCTCTCCTCACTGGTGACCTTGACCTCGACCTTGACCCCGACCTTGAGCTTGACCTTGAGTATCTGTGATGTCTGGACGAATGAGACGAAGACTTCGATCCGGAGCGTCTGCGATCCCGGCTCCTGGAACGGGAACGTGATTTGTGGTCCCTGGAGCGACGGTGATCCCGGCTGCGGCGGTCCCGGTCTCTGGACCTGGATCTAGATCTGGATCTAGAGTATGCACCGGATCTGCGATCCTTGGATCGAGATCTGGAACGCAATTAGATGGAGAACATATGTGAGGAAAGGAGGTCATGGAATGATAAACAGAAAGGAAAAAAAAAAACGTTTTTTTTTTCAATGAGAATCTAATTCATGGTTTATACTATGAAAAATACCCAAAGGTTCCAATAAAAAGAAAAAAAATTATCTATTTAAGGATTCAATAATTTATGCAATTCTTCATCATCTGACTGTTAAAACAACAAATAGTACTGCCAATAGCAGAGGCATAACAACCTACCACTTGTAAAACAAATGATATTCCTTTAAAAACAAATTTGTGCGATTTTAATCAAACAACTTTTGGTCTTATTCATATCAGATCCATTCTCTGCAATCCATATAATTTCTCAGAGTATTGCAAATTGTAATACTCTAGGGAGAAGTTTTTTTCAAGATTCACTCAAAGAAATATTTAGGCAAAGGCCATGGAAGGAGCCATGATTATTATTGATGTCGGTTTACTTTGCTCTTAATACACATAACCAAGTAACCATTTGAAATTATTTATGTAAATGCTCAAGCAGAAATTTTTTAAACAAAATTTTGCATTTAAAAGTTGAAAAGTCATACTATGAGGAATGGTATATTTTGCAGCCTCATGCAACAATATCTAAGTGATCGTCAACCCATATATCAGGTGACACCGGCCATGTGAGTCAGGTGACTGATCACACGACCACCCGGTTACCTTGACCGGGACTGGCTACTAGAGCCAGAACTCCTCGAGGACGAAGTGATGGAGGAAGAATGATGGGACGATGCAGGCTTGGGTGCTGGGATGGATGAGGATGATGTTGGCTTTGATGGGGTTTGTTCCGTGTCGCTGTCGACCAAGGCGTACGCTGACAGGTCTCCGCCATCTTCATCTTCATCATCATCCTGTAAGAAGAGATGGAAACGCACAGAAATTTATTGATCATAAAGCATTAATAATATTCCATGAAATCTATAATTTGGAAGCGGATTTGATATTGCAGGTTAAATATACATGTGACTTTGTACAGTGGATCTTTGCAAACTTGCTTTAATAAGATCTGGTAGAAAATGTGAAATTTTGTATACAGAGTGAATGAGGAGTTGTCCGACATGACGTCACAGATTCCAGTGATGTTGCCAATCACATGGATCCCCATAAGCAGCAGTGATCATCAAATCTCTGTGACTTTGAAAATTCATAACTTTTGAATGGATTGTCCGATTTTGCTCAAATTTTCAGTTTGTTGATTGGATTTTTCTTCATTCAATGAGAACATGACAACTCCAGAGGTTGGTTCTCGTTTAAACTGAGATAAAACTAGCTTCCTTGAGTGGAAGCATATTTTTCTTGTTCTTATCACCGTTATAATTATTATAATTTGAGTCCTCGTATCATAATAATATACAAAAGCAATATCCAAAGTTTTAGTACTCACATCTGAATCTAGTTTATATGCATCTAAGTCACCATCATCATCGTCATCATCATCATCTTCATCTTCCTCTTCTTCTTTCTTTACACCCTGGAGTATACTCTTTGGTTGGTCATCAGATTTACGATATTTCCTCTTCTTTCTGCCAAACTGTATCATAGAGGCAAAGAAAAATTATAGTAATGGAATATCTTATCACATCAATGGTGTCATTTGGTAAATGTCATTTTCTCAGTTTACTNGGCAAAGGCCATGGAAGGAGCCATGATTATTATTGATGTCGGTTTACTTTGCTCTTAATACACATAACCAAGTAACCATTTGAAATTATTTATGTAAATGCTCAAGCAGAAATTTTTTCAACAAAATTTTGCATTTAAAAGTTGAAAAGTCATACTATGAGGAATGGTATATTTTGCAGCCTCATGCAACAATATCTAAGTGATCGTCAACCCATATATCAGGTGACACCGGCCATGTGAGTCAGGTGACTGATCACACGACCACCCGGTTACCTTGACCGGGACTGGCTACTAGAGCCAGAACTCCTCGAGGACGAAGTGATGGAGGAAGAATGATGGGACGATGCAGGCTTGGGTGCTGGGATGGATGAGGATGATGTTGGCTTTGATGGGGTTTGTTCCGTGTCGCTGTCGACCAAGGCGTACGCTGACAGGTCTCCGCCATCTTCATCTTCATCATCATCCTGTAAGAAGAGATGGAAACGCACAGAAATTTATTGATCATAAAGCATTAATAATATTCCATGAAATCTATAATTCGGAAGCGGATTTGATATCGCAGGTTAAATTTACATGGGACTTTGTACAGTGGATCTTTGCAAACTTGCTTTAATAAGATCTGGTAGAAAATGTGAAATTTTGTATACAGAGTGACTGAGAAATTGTCCGACATGACGTCACAGATTCCGTCGATGTTGCCGATCACATGAATCCCCATAAGCAGCAGTGATCATCAAATCTCTGAGACTTTGAAAATTCATAACTTTTGAATGGATTGTCCGATTTTGCTCAAATTTTCAGTTTGTCGATTGGATTTTTCTTCATTCAATGAGAACATGACAACTCCAGAGGTTGGTTCTCGTTTAAACTGAGATAAAACAAGCTTCCTTGAGTGGAAGCATATTTTTCTTGTTCTTATCACCGTTATAATTATTATAATTTGAGTCCTCGTACCATAAGAATATACAAAAGCAATATCCAAAGTTTTAGTATGGGAGCGTCGTGGTGTAGTGGTTCGGACTCTCACCTCTTAACTAGAGGGTCGGTGGTTCGAATCTCTCCCAGGGTGTTAATTTCCTTCAGCAAGAAAATTACCCATAGTGTGCTGCACTCAACCCAGGTGAGGTGAATGGGTACCGGCAGGAATTTATTCTTCTAAATGCAGAAGAGCCTACTTGGCAGCTATGCTATGGCCGGGTAATAATATTAGATAATTTGTCTCGCGCTTCTGAATAGGTGACTAGAAAGATGGCGTGTTTAAATGCTATTACTCACATCTGAATCTAGTTTATATGCATCTAAGTCACCATCATCATCGTCATCGTCTTCATCTTCCCCTTCATCGTCTTTCTTTACACCCTGGAGTATACTCTTTGGCTGGTCATCAGATTTACGATATTTCCTCTTCTTTCTGCCAAACTGTATCATAAGAAAAATAATAATAATGGAATATCTTATCACATCAATGGTGTCATTTGGTAAATGTCATTTTCTCAGTTTACTTGATCATTGAAGGTAATTGTTGGGTATCAACATACTTAATGTGACTGATCAGTGTCAGTTAAAAGTAGGAACTTGCTGCACAAATATATAAACTTCATATATCCTAAAATATAGTCAGGACGCATTAATGATGGTATACTGTAGAAGCTGAAATTTTCACTCATTAGAATCACCAGAGACTTATGTACAATAATCATTCAAAACGTTAAAATGTCAATTCGCTTATGTGTGGAAAGGTCTGAAATTCAGTAAATTTGCTAAAATTCATATACGCTCGAAGATTGGCTTTTGCAGTATATGATCAATAAATTAACCCAAAATAATTACAGTTAACCTTGCCTCAGTCAACTTTGCATAGGTCGAATAATCCCCCAAGTAAAAAGTGTTTTCTACTCTCCTCATCTTCATAATCTATTGTTTTTACCCCTAGGTCAGATTTTCTCTTTATCTTTAGTCAATTTATTTTTTAGGTTCCATTCCAATAGATTCGATGTAAGAAAGGTTGACTTCAAATCCCAATAATTTGTTAGGCTAAATATGGTGAATTCTACATGTGTCAGATTGAAACGTGTTCTACAATCGATCTTTTTAATGTTTGGATATTTCAATCTGAATAAGATGTCATGGTGTAATGGACATGACTGTTGCCTTTCAATCAGAGGGTCATGGTTCGAGTCCCACCCACGGCATTAATTTCCTTCAGCAAGAAATTCATCCATTCTGTGCTGCACTCAACCAAGGTGAAGTGAATGGGTACTAGACCTGGTAGGAATTTATACCTTGAATGCCTATGGCGCCGTGATGGATACGTGCTCTCTATAAGTTTCTGTTACGTAGTATACAAACCTCATCAAATTCTTCATCCGAGTCTGATCCTCTGTTGGCTTTGTATTCTACTGTACCCCTCTCATTGAATCCACCTCCATACCCTGCCAATGCAACATTTTTAAAATGATAATAAAACATAATAATAATAAGATAATTCATAGAGCGTAGTC
>BQKZ01002564.1:70914-81113 GCA_036244855.1 Temnopleurus reevesii
TTTTTTCCCCCCTTTTTTTCCCCCCCCCCCCCCTTTTTTTTCCCCCCCCCCCCCCCCCCTCCCCCCCCCCCCCCCCCCCCCGGCTCTCCCCCCCCTTTTCCTTTGATATGCAACCCCTCCTCTCTCTCTACCTCTTTCTCTCCCTCCATCCTCCTCTCTCTCAATTGATACTCCAATATAGTCAAACCTGTCTTAGTGGCCACCTGTCTATAGCGGCCACCTATACTGGTTCACTTCAGATGTAAATGTGTATTATATAACCTGTTTATATATAAGTGATCTGTCTTCAGTGGCCACTTTATGTTTCCTTGAGTAGGCCTTATAGGCAGGTTTGACTACCAACTTCGATCTCTGCTTCTCACTTTTCCTAAAAGAAAAAATATATATTTCCACAAAACAAAACTGAGAAGAATTTTTTAGGAGTACTTGCAAAATATCTATTATTTTGTACAGCATAAAAAATGCATTCAAACACACTCAATAAAAATGCAATGAATGTGGTGTTTTGTATTACAATGTTCCAGAAATGCATAGAATGGGGTATAACGACAGAGAACAACCCAATATCCCCTCCACCCGCTCACCCAGGATTTAAATAACAAATAATTTCATGGGCTCACGACTCAGAATAATAGCGTCTGGCTACATTCTTCTTAGTTGTGAGCCCACGAAATCCTTTGTATCGAGAAAAGCACGGTGCGCACCTGCCCTCAAGCAAAAGCCTCAATATTTGTTACATAATATGAACCTGTACGTGTAGTTGATTATAGTTGTTTGATTCTTAGATGGGATTTAAAAAAACAATGGTAATAATACAAAATCTAAAAGATGTTGAAAATTATGGAACAAATTTCAAGTGTAGAAGAGTAAATGCATATATTGTTGCACTACATAAATGAATACAATTATCATTGAATCTGGAAATATGACGATTTAAAAAAAATGCATGATCTGAATAAGTAATATCATCAGTGGTATAGCGAATGGTTGTCCAAATAAAGGCCTAATGCATGGACACAGGTTAAACCGACATAGCAACAAGTATGCTGATGTGATTGTCACTGTGGTGTTTCACCAAGTTACAAACGACTGTAAGAACAACTTTGCAAATGACTGGTCACAGTTCTTGTGCTGAATTGATTAATAAACTTATGCGCATCACACGCAATAACGCACTCTAGTCTTTCTTAGAGTCGATCTTAATTCAACGATTTGATGAAATACCGCCCAGGTTCCACTGACCATCACTATAAAATTGAGGAACAAAGAGATTGGACAAAAATCTACAAGAATTTAAAATGGTTATATCACAAAAAAACAAAAAATTCCCCCATTTTTAGGCAAAGGAATGTCACACCTGCTAGCTAACTACAGGAAAGATACTTTATTTTGTCTTCTATAGATATTGTCAAAGTTTGAATGGACAGTTGCTTAGCGTACACGTAATTCCCTTCCATACTACATAATAGATTGCAATGATTAGTAAAGAAATAAATAATTGTTATGCATCATTAGCATTTCTAAGTAGAATGCAGAACCAGTAAAACTATAAACAAATAATACAAAACTTGCAAAGGCGACAAATATCACATGGATTTATGAAATATGTAATTTGGAGTCATAAAAGAGCACTCCAAGGTCCTTAAAATATTTTAATTTTGTAATTGAGTTGCAATTACACAAGTAGCATAGAAATACCTAAAAAAATAAGAAGCTTCTATTCGATTTGTAGATACATGTATTATGTGATTAATTGTAATATCTCCTTTCTGATAATTCTTGGGGTTATTTTCTTTTCGGTTGATATTCTAATTGTATTCATTTATCAATATCACTCTTTCTGTCTGTATTGTTCTCTCCCCCTGTCTATCTCTCTCACTCCTTTTACAAACAGACACACATATATTAATTCTATTACACCAATTGATTTGTTTTGTCCAATCAACATTATCCACCTTTTAACTTCACTATTTTATCTTATAAAAGAGTTTTAAATAAATTTGAATGCTGGAAGCCAGAAATTATCAGCACCAATATTCATTGATGCCAAAAGTTTATATATGGTGATATTATCTGTCAAAATGCTGTCTAGCAAAAAAAATACAACAGATGTCATATCAAGTGACAACGTTGATCTCACTTGTCTGTGAATACATTAATTAATTAATTCATTAAGGACTCAACGTCTCCAAAATTCTTTTGTTCCCCCATCTATCCGTCTATACAACTTCATCACATAAATTTATTTGATTTTTTTCTGCAGCTTCACCAACTCTCTTTGTAGCATCAATCTTTTGGCAATCTTCGAAATATGATGTCTCGGTATGTACTTAAAATCTCAAATCATTTCCAAATAATGTACCAATGACAATGTCAATATTGAAGAAGGCATTTTTACATAGGTGGATCCAGCATCGCCAAGTACAAAAGATCGAATCAGGGGTCACCCACATAAAGCCCTGTCTCTTATACACATCTAGATGTGTATAAGAGACAGAGTTAGGGCAATATTGCACGAATCGAAGATGAGTGCAATATTGGCCCTAACGAGTGCAATATTCCCGGTATTTCATGAAATGAAGCCATCCAATATAATTATTATTATCTTTACATATACCAGAAGGCTGGTCACTGCTTTGCGCAAGCGTAAAATTGAAGCCGTACAATATGGCTTAATATTGTACGGCTTAAAACTCTCATATAGATAATAATTCCAAATAATGTACCAATGACAATGTCAATATTGAAGAAGGCACTTTTACATAGGTGGATCCAGCATCGCCAAGTACAAAAGATCGAATCAGGGGTCACCCACATAAAGCCAGCCCCCCCCCCCTAAACCATAAAACCTTCTGCGTGTGAGCGCAGGCTGGATCCGCCAATGTTTTACATGTTTTATATGGTATATGTATTTTGTAGTGTATCATATTTTTTGTGTCTTTGTGAGCAAGAAAAATTTCCATTATTTGGAAAATAAATCATTAAATTGAATTGAATTGAATTGGGGAACAACTGTAAAACTATTATTGTTGAATCCGTAGGAACCACATGAATGATTTCTTTTGACTGGCAGGAGGTAAATTAGTTTACATGATTGGGTTTTGTTTCATTTGGAAAAACATGATCCAAAACACGACTGGTGGTCCTTTCCTGTGCTCAATACCACAATGTCGCTGAATTGGCATGTTAGAAATGGTCACCAGTCGTGCATAGAATCATGCGTAGCTCAACGAACAACTTTATGAGACACAACCCAGGTCTTTATAACAATTTACCTGAAATACTCTTGGCTAAACTTCAAACAACAAGCCAATTTGTGACAGCTTCTTGCTTCTCCTGAATGTGGAAAAAAATTCAGACACATCTATGTGAAGATTGTGTCAAAAGATGGTCAGAAGTATTAGCGAGAAGAGGATAACTGACAACATTTTGAGCAACACAGACCAGATGGGTTTACCCATTGTGAAGTATGAACTTTGTAGTATACGTATCACTGATTTTTCTACCCACTTTGAAAGCTGTTGCAAGTCTTTCATTGTTTCATATTAATTGGGACATTAGCAATTTTGTTAACCAACTTTGGATGCTATTGGGAGGCAACACAACCATGAATTTCCAAGGCCTTTATATTGTTCGCATCACTCATGATATCAACTTATTTGTTCTGAATTTTCACAGGCCATAGCTAGTCAACTCATCTAAGAACTTTCTGAATTCATGGTGAACATCAATGAATACTGCTCTCCAACTCAGCTCAGCAAACCACATATATTTAAAATGCATGTTATGACTATACCAGCTGATTTTCCACTTTCTTTGATCGCTTTGCAGGTTAACTCGACCAAAAATGTCACAAGTCTTTGAATTGTTCGCATCATCAGCAATATCAGCGGATATTCTGCCGTCTACTGATGCTGTTGCTAGGCAACTTGGCAGTGCTGATGCTCTTCTCCTTCTTCGTCTTGGGGTCGACGGCGAAGCACTTCCAGAGGCGAAGCGTCTCGTCAGCAGCTGCGGAAACGACCGTTGAACCGTCGGGGCTCATGGACATGTGTAGGATACGGGATGTGTGACCTGAAGGTGAAAAATGATAAAGTTTGAATTATTTTTTCAGAATCATACTTGCCAACTTAATATTCCCCTCACATCTATGCAAGGTGAGATGGACAAAGGCTGATGAATTTAAAAAATACTGAAGCTCATACGTGCAGCGTGAAGGTATATTGTTAAACTCGTCTTCCTATATAGAAGACACCTTGGTGAGTTCTTGGCGTCTTCGCGCTTGTAATTTGTCAATCTTCATCTGTCTCAATTCGCATAGGTTTTGAGGGGGCTTTAAAAATTTCTTACTTTTTTTTCCTTTCATGAGATTAAGACGCAACTAAATGAAGGATTGCACGTCAATGTTTAGGAACAGAACCCTAAGTTACCAGTTGGATTGATAACAATGCTAAAATATCACCTAAAATGCAATATTCTACACTAAAATTCTAAAACTACGGCCTGAAATGACCAGGGCCTCACTTCAGGCTTTTGCTTAAATCCTGGCATCCCTGAGAACCATGTAAGATAATGTTTTGCATCTGATTCCTTATAGTTTGCAATTAATTAATCATTATCCACTGGCACATAGTTGTGTGGCACCTACTTATAAGAAGTGTGATTTTTACTGTAATGAAAAAAAAGGCATACTTTTCGAGGTTGATGAACTGAATTATGTTGTGACTTCTAGAAGTTGTTGCAGTGGGTTTTGATACAATCAAGGTTTTGCAGGGAACAGCTATGTGGAGGAGGTAATCAATATATGGTTTGCTCCACATTAACAAGTCAGGATATTTCTTGCAAACCTCTATATGTCTGATTTGACAGGAGTTTATAGACAGATCTGTATGACTACTTACCCAAGAGTTCTGCTATTCTGACCATGGTGGGATATTTCCAGATGACAAGTTGATTTTGAGCAAAGCCATGCGCTGAGATCAATTCCTTGTACTCCTTTGACCACAAGAGGGCACATACCTAAAGATAAAGACAACATATTTCAACTGTCAGTAGTCTTCCTCAAACTTATTTTAACTCTTGCAAAAATATGATTGCTATGCTGGGATTTGTTAAGAAGAAAGATGATTCAATATGTTGCTTGTGATGGTTATTGATTCATTAATTAGATTCATCAAAATTGGACAGAGAATAAAAATGAAAATGTAAATTTTTGTTGTTTTTATCAGGTGAATTCCATAATTTGAAGAACAATTTTGTATGTCTGACTGCACTTTTGTTATACCATGAACTACTTGAGCATCAATCATTTAAGAGCATTTCACCTCGATCACAAATTAGAGGGTCTTTCATATAGCTCTTGTCACAGTATACACACAATTGTAAACTAAAACTACACTGAGGTGGAATAGAACAACATAATTCTTTTTTAACTTTTCTGGAAGAATAATATCTATTAAAAATTTTCTTACCTGTGACTTTGTGTCTACACTATTGAGACACGACCCTGTGTTGCTGTTCCAGAATCTGATGTGTCTGTCAGCAGTTCCTCCTCCGCTCGCTAACACGCTGGGTTGCCATGGACACCATGCAAGAGCCTGTAAAACAAAATATAACAGCTGTTGTTAAAAGGTAAATTCAGCACGCTTAGTTTTTATTTATTAGCCATCAAATTGCACACCAATATTTGTTAATTGGCTGTCTAATAGGTGCCATTTAAAAAAAAAAAAAGAATAGACAAGTAAAATATATATATATTATTTACTGAACCATTTCATATTTCATTTTTAACCTAAGACTTACAAGTTTAAGAAATGCAAATGACAGATTCAAAATGACTTTTAGGATATATGAATTTTACTGCGAATTCTTCATGTGAAAGAACAGTAAAAAAAAAAATAATAAAAATAGAATTTAAAGGCGGGTCATTTTTATGAGATCGATGAAGGAATATCAAATATTTTCCCACCTAATCAGCTACAGAAAATTGTATAATTTCTATTGTTTGTTCTTGTTGTTAATCAGAGAAGACAAAAATACTAACCTTTACTGCAGCTGTGTGTTGGTTGAGCGTATAGATAGGTACATTGCAGGGCATCGCTGAGAACGTTGGCCAGATATTGAGTAGATTGTCGTTGCCCCCACTGGCGAGGTAACGGCCGTCTGGTGACCACTTGAGACCACAGACCTCCTGCGTGTGTCCGGCGAGGGTCCCTACGTGGAACTGGGCGACGCGAACGTCGTGATGGTGAATGTTGCCACTTCTTGATCCACTGTTGAGGAGGAAAAAAAATCACATGTTTTTGTTGATTCATTTTTACTTAATATTCATTTTATCATCTTGAGACCGAACAACGTTTGGGCATGTCTGTTTGGGGTCCCCCGCAAGGAACTGAAGAACAAGAATGCCTTGGTGTTGGATATTGCTATTCCGAGACCGGTGGGTATATAAAAGAATTATCATTTTATCTATTGTCTTGAGACCACAGACTTCCCGGGCATTTACAGACAGAATGTCAACATAGAACTGAACAACTCTGGTTAAAATGCTTCAAGATTCTGAAGCAATTCAGTTACAAGTAATGTTGACGGAAGTCTGGTAATTACCTTTCTCATGATTTTGAAGTTATTGTGGTAAACAAACTATCCCTAGTGATTTATTTATAAAGTTTTTGGTCACATGACCTTTGAGATTTAACCCCTGAACCCAAAATTCAATCAGTTCATCCTTGCATACTCATAGGTATCTGACCCAAGTTTGGTAAATATCTTTGAGATGGTTCTGATTTTTATTTTGGGTTATTTGGCTTATCACAGTAATAAATGGCACAGACATGAGGCAACCCACAACACGATATAAAATATTTCCCTAAAATTAAGTCGAACGCCGATTCGATGCTCCTTTGTAATGCCATTGATATTAGTACTGGCTTGTCATTGTACTAATATCACAGTTCTATACATGACAGATGGATATTATCCCATGATACACTTAATTCTTCCAAAGTGTTTATAATTCTGTTCCACAAACATGGAGGCATGAAAAAATACCCTTTAAGAATTAGGGGTGAAATGATTGACTCTACTGAAGTTACAAACAAGCTGAAATGAGTATTCTTTTGGACCTACCTGCTGAGTATATATGAGTTCCATGAAAGTGAACCGACCCTTGCAGCATGTCCCTGCATAGAGCGTAACCTCTTGGTTGTCTCGATATCCCAGAGCTGTGGGTGAGCAGAAAATGACAGTGAAAAAATATTATTTGAAACTGATTTAACTAGATGAATCCTCGACCGCACACGGTCAAAATTTATGCCTCTGCCAATCACGCAATCAGAAAGGTATGTACGGCCTGTTCCATGCCATCAGAAATCAAATACATTTTACAAATTTTGGGCACTGCCACCTTTGACCTCATGAACCCAAAATCTCATCAGTTCTTCCTCACATGCTTATACATACTTGAGCCAAGTTTGGTCAAAATCTGTACACAAGTTATGAACTTATTGCGGTAACAAGCTATTTTGGTGATTTTTTTTACAAGTTTTTGACCCTGTGACCTTTGACCCACTGAACCCAAAATCTAATCAGTTCATACTCCTATGTTTATACATAGTTGAGTCTGAACTTATTGCAGTAACAATCTAATTTTGGTGATTTTTTACAATTTTTTTGGCCCTGTGACCTTTGACCCACTGAACCCAAAATCTACTCAGTTCATCCTCACATGGTTATACATACTTGAGCCAAGTTTGGTCAAAATCCTTCCAGCAGTTCTGAACTTATCGCGGTAACAAGGTCTGGACGGACGCACGGACGCACGCACGCACGGACAACCCGAAAACATAATGCCTCCGGCACCACCTTACGGTGGCGGAGGCATAAAAAATGATTAGCAGTTGATTAACGATTGAACATACATATCTAGCAACACACCTAAATGTATTGAACAAGCACAGATGAACAGTTGGTGATCAACTAATAATCTCTGTGTGTGTGGGTGCTAGCGATTAGAAAGCTGATAAATTTACATGATATCAATGCCACGTGTGAAAGGGTGATTTTATGACAAATCTATGCAGATCTGGGCCCCGTAAAATAAAGGTTTGCGATTAATCGCTATTTGATTTAGCGATCGATTGCAAACTTTAGTACATGATTTGCCATAGACTAGCGATGGATATCAGATTAGCAATTAATCGCAAACCTTTATGTTACGGGGCCCAGGAGTGGGAGCCAAAAAGGATGAGGCCCCTTGTTGGTGGTGTAAAGAAGACCACAGATCTACCCCCCCCCCCTCGGCCTGCCCCACTTCCATCGTCTTTCCCCTGATCTAGTGTTTTTGTATCTGAAGAAGTTTTTGGTCATAACTTTATAGAGACAATGTAAATGTATCTTGTTTGCCTGTCAAGCGATATGTAATATGCCCCCCTCCCCCCCCCCTCCCCCGACAAAATCTGGATACGCCCCTAAACCCCTTACCTGTACATCACCAGAGCTTGTCCCCACAGCTAGGTAGTTCCCCTCCTGAATCCAGCTAACAGAGCTTACATAGTCCTCAGTCCCTCTAGCTAGCAGAGCTGCATCATGTCACAATCGAATACTCACAATCTCATACTTTTTTGTAATGGTTGGCATCTGTTCTTACCTGTACATCACCAGAACTTGTCCCTACGGCCAGGTAGTTCCCTTCCTGAATCCAGCTAACCGAGCTTACGTAGTCTTCAGGACCGTCCAGCTGGCATAGCTGTCTGATATCACCACTGGCTGCGTTCCAAAGGTAGACGTTGTTAGCCAGCGCTACGGCAAGATGGTTGTGACAACTCCAGTCCAACAAGTTGAGATCTAAAAACAATTAAGGATAAAAGACTTTGATTAATATGGGAGGGTCGAAGCTGAGGCAAAAAAATGTCTAGATCCCCTAATGCGATTTGATGAAAAAAAAATTAACAGAGGTCGGTTCAAGGGTTGGAAGAAAGTGGTGTTTTTTTTTTCAATTTTAATTTACACGATTTATAAGGAAAATAAGAGCTAAAGTGGGATAAAAAGCCAAAACGCAACTGGAAATGTCTTTACAGGCATTTCTAGAGGGTCAGTTTGTAGATGGCATCAAACACATGTTTTGTCTAATGAAGTCCTTTGTAATCCAGTGCTACGGCTAGGAATTTCAGTATAACTACCTAAATGATATATTGTTTGAAGGTTTCACTCGTGGAAGAACGATGAGAATAATGCTTCACGGTACAACAAGTTATCTTTCTTGGAAATGTGAGTGGTCCTGAAAAGGACCTACCCACTCTCGACGTTTCGATGAGCATGTTCTCATTGTTTTTTTAGCTAAAGGATATTTCCAATACATATACTTACAGTAGTCATCTAGCATGTCAGGAGCATCTAGGATTCGTTCTGGCTGCTGAGGTATGTGTCTTGTTGGTTTTTTGGTCGACCCGGGAGTCTTGTTGTGGGAGTACATCACTTTCAAGTTGTTCTGGTAACCTGTCAGAAAAAAAAGAAAACAAAAGCGGCAGAGCATTTAAGATTCTTTCTGATTGCTGAGGTATATGTCTGGTAGGCTTCTTGGTCGACCCGGGAGTCTTGTTGTGGGAGTACATCACTTTCAAGTTGTTCTGGTAACCTGTCAGAAAAAAAACCAAACAAAAGCGGCAGAGCATTTAAGATTCTTTCTGATTGCTGAGGTATGTGTCTGGTAGGCTTCTTGGTCGACCCGGGAGTCTTGTTGTGGGAGTACATCACTTTCAAATTGTTCAGGTAACCTGTCATAAAAGAGAATCAAAGTGATATATCCAAAAATCAATTATTGCATTCTATCCATTCCTTTTGTAACTACAATTTTATTTCAATAGAACCATGTTCTTTAAGCACAAAATCATTCAGGTTGAAAAATTTTCATGAAAACGTATATATTCTTTGTTTCAATTTGATGAAGTGAACAAGCTTGAGTATTCCCATTTTTGGCAGCCATCCTGTATGCCAATCATTTTGGAGAAGTTGGAGAAGGGTTCTTGTAGAGATTATTATTGACGAAACCAAAAGTAGTTTGATGTAAACGTACCTTCGGGAGCAGTAGGAGGCTTGTTCTTGAAACAAAGAATCTTTGAGTTGCCAGCTTCCCCATTGAGGTTCTCCGACATCGCTTTCTGGTACTCAAGTTTGGATGGACTCATAAGGTTAGGGTCTGT
>BQKZ01002565.1:6899-30085 GCA_036244855.1 Temnopleurus reevesii
AGGCCGCCATCTTGAATGAGCGATGACTGATCACAAGCTGGCGCTCGCGGGTGAAGTTCGCACACACTGATCGCACACAAAAGTTCATGTTGAACCGTCGCGAATGTGACGTAATTTCCCTACATATTTTTACTATGTGAAGTAGTGACGTAAATATCGTCATGAACCTACGTCATTTTCTCACATACATGTAGTAATTTTTTGGGCCAAGTTCCCAAACTAGTCGAAATTATATTCAATCACGTGAAAGTGTTTTAACCAATCACTGATAGATACATTTTTGACCCATAATATACAACTGTAATAGAGGATATTAAAAGGTTTTGTTTGATGTACATGTACATTACAACTGTAGGCTTACATGTTTGTACTGTATAGTGGTTTTCTTCAAAATAAGGAAGAACCTCCCCCTCCCCCCCCCCAAAAAAAAATGTGATTGTACATGTACATGAAGAAGACGACATGATTCCATAAATACCAGCACATTCCGCTACAATGAAGCTACACGGTTGGATAATTTGAAGAAAATAATTCCTAAAAAAGTGCAAATAATGGATGTCTATCGGTCCAAGGTCATAAATTTACGTACATATAGTGCAATTGTGTATTTCAAAAAGAAAAATTATGATTCTTATGAATGAATGAATAGTTTGACTTTGATGACGTAAATGGTAAAGTTCTCGAATTCTACAATAAAATATCAATGCTTGCTAAATAAAGCAAGCATTGAAATCTGCAATCAAGAAGAATGCAGTGAATTGTACAGTACTGTACACACACCTGTATGTATGACAAACCTGTATCTACATGTAGACTACACTGTGTACATGTTGTTTTTTCAGTGTACATGTAGATTTTATTAAAGTATTGATGGCAGAAAGGAGAAAAGCACAGTCTGTACAGAATTTTAGGATTTTTTATGGAAAGTTTTCTCTGTAGATTTTTTCTGTCTGACAAGGAATATGAATTTTTATATATTTTTTTTTCATAGATGCTTGTTGTACATGTACATGTATGTACATGTAATGTCTTTTTTAGGTTACGTACATGAATTGTACAGGCCTCAAATTTACAGCAGGCATCTCCTTTGCTGGTGGTGTTGCATTTTTCAGATTTCCTATATACAGTAGTTCTCTTTGTCTTGCCATGGTAGAAAACTACCATTTGTGAAAATTTGCTTGACCCCTGAAGTCCTTTTTCGAGGTGTGATTTCATACATGAATCTGCTCTGCCAAAACCAACTTCCACAAGTCTTTTTAAAATTGTTTGACATCCTTAATTCCAAATCTTTTAAAAGTTGAGTCTTCTGATTTTGGCACTGAAGTAAATTTCAAATAAGAATAGTTGTGTCATTCTGAGTCAACTCAAACAAAAGATGCACACCTGTCACCTCCAATACAGTACATTTTGAAGAAAACGTCATTGCCTCTGCTACTGTTGCTAGCATGGTACGTGTCAGGTACCAGGAGAGTTCAACGAGTTAGATTTGCCACTGTTATGTCTAGTAGGAAATCCCATTAGGAAGTAGTTAATCAGACGCCCCAGATTTCTCCCCCATCTCCAAGATCCCACCATTTATGCAAGCCTCCTTGCATTCATAAATTAGATTTTAGTAACATCTTGGATCATAGATGATAGCTTGTGTCAGCGTGGTATTATGCTTGATAAGATTATGTCTGCAACTAGAAGGTTCTTCACCTTTGCATCTATCTACGTGACAAACCTAATTAGAAATGATTAGGTTTACAGGTTTGTTCATCGCTGCTTCCCGCAGAGGTGCCAATTGTTACTAAGAATATTCATGATACAAATGCACTTGTACAGAGGAGTTTTGTAATGTAGTCAAATTTTATGCACATATCTTTCTTTATCATTCAGTGACAAAATATTTCTTCATCAGATAATAAGCAATTGCATTTAGATGGAACAAATGCTTGTTCCTACATGTACCTACAGTGTACATGTATGTACAGTAGCTGCTAGGTTTGTCAAACTAAGTTGTACAACGATTTATTGTACATTTTTACCTTTGTACATTTTGTACATGTACATGTACTTAAACTAGACATAGGTTTAAATAATTTGTGGTGTAAATGCTTGTTTAAACAGTTTTAGATTAATGTTAATTAGGGTGAGATACATGTATTTGTTCAGATTAGAAAATCTGTCTCTTTCCAATGCAACGTGCCCTGTGCATGTAGCCCAGAATAATTACATGTTTTATTGTTTACATGAATTTCCTGTGGCGAGCAGTGGCTCTATGCATTGTACATAATGAAATCGGTGACCAGGAAGCAATGTACAGTACTGTAGGGTATCAATTGGGCTACTCCCATACACATAAATACACTTGGTGCGTAATCCAATTATATTTGTCATGGACCACAAAGGGACAAGTCATTGATACATGTGGGCAGTTCATGTGCATTCTGTGCTTGTACATTAGGGAGTCTCTTGAGGGTATCGTAGTGAGATCAGTAATAAGTAATAAATCCTCAATCTGGCTATATGTATTTTTTTCCACTATCTTCAGTGGTTTAAAAAAACATGTAGATGTTGCCATAGCGTGTAATACAAAAATCTGAGTTAAAACTGCGAAACATACACGTAGATAAATTGCCACAAATTCTGTAGTGTAGACAACTAAAATTTCCTGGTGCATTTTATAATTTTCTCTTTCTTCAGGGGTGTTGCTACAAAGTTGTAATTGGTCGCAAATCATCTGCAAATCAGTTTCAAATTACATGTATAATGCGCATTTTCATTCGTGCATGCATAATAAATTGCTTGAAACAACGGTTTTTAGTGGCGCGTTGCGATCATATGTCAACTATTGAACAACTTCCCCTTTATAAACTGGTTCAAATGCGTTATTGTGTTTTCTGCCAAAATGTCAACATGATTACATCAATTATAGTCTACCCCATAATAATATACATGTATGTATGTGTTGTATTAAACTCGGGAGTGTCCTGATGAACATTGAATTCAATTTGAAGTGGGAAAACACAATTTGAGCGTATGAATCATCACATATAAACTCAAATTCATATAAAGTTCATTTGTTTTGAGGGCATGCCTGCGATGTAAAATATGGGTGTGTGCTCCTAGTTGAACTCTGGCTGTGTGCAATCATGCCTATCACTGCGTAGAACACCTCTATATTGTTAAGAATAGGAAACCCATCAAAAGCTGTACTCTGGACCTAAATTGATACCAGTACCACTGGCAATTGAATAAAAGATTTATATTCAAGTCCTACATGTGTACCTGGTACTACAGTGTAGCTATACAGTGGAAGTGTACAATATATGAAAGTAGGCAGTACAGGTCGGTGTACTTGCATGTAAATATATTTACATGTACACCTGTATTGTAGGATACAATGTACAACATTTGGGTGTAGGACACAATTGGGTCTGGGCCAGAAATATCTTACTTACCGGTAGATTAAAAATTTAAAATACCGTTCAACTTGAAGACCTGACAAAAGAATAATATAGGCCTAAAGGTACATACAAAAATTTAATTCTTAAATTTTCATCCAGTTTTGCACATGGCAAGGTGCTCGCTTTTAGGAAAGAGAGTGTTGGTTCAGTTTCGTACAGTGTATTCTACGAGTCTGTAAGAGTTTTTCTTTTTTTTTACAATTTTTTTTTTCTTTTACAACTTTTAGGTTTAGCTTTCATACCAATTAACACATTCATTTCTCACACAATTTGTTTAAAATATGTTCATGATGCTTTATTATTAAAAAACATTGGCTTTTACCTATTAAAACTTAACTTGAGTTTTAAAGAAGAGTCCTGATGACTGTAATCATTGCCCAATTCCAGCAGCAAGTTTGACATACATCTACATGTTGATGTACATGTAGATGTAAATATGATGCTTGTTGAGGTGGATGGATGACTCATACGGGTTTGCCCCTTCGGGAGATCAATAAACCTAGTGGGCCTGAGAAAAAGCACTCCAGGAACATCCCATTTCAGAATCTGTTATGAGTTGTTACGTGGAATAGATCAAAGATGATACCCCATCTCTCAGAATAAATATACTGGCTACAATGTATGATGTAGTCTTTATTACAAAAAATGAATCCTTATTTATAAACTCAAATGGACATGTCCAGTATAATGCTGGCCACAATAAATTAGAGTTTAAATTCACTGCTCAGTGTTTGTGAAATTTGGTTTTCATATCTTTGCTCCCTTTGATTTATGACTGCTTGATGTAAGCAATATTTATTATTCCAAGTTTTCAGATTACATGTACACTGTAGATATTAATTTACCCATACACAAATATTTGTCCTCATCCGTCTGACTCTTGTAATTCTCTTTGAGGTATCCTACATGTATGTAGTTCATACCCTATTCCAATGCTTTCAGAAAAGAGTACACTGTACATGTTTCATGAGCAGATCTGTCAATAATGCATTATGTAGGATTTTTCGTGTTATGATTAATTAAAATATTGAAGAAAATATGTAGGTATAATGTAAGGTCTACATGTACAGTATGAATAAAGTGAATAAAAAAAAAAGACAGAAAAAGGCAAGCCTTGACTTTGTTTGACTACCAATACATTGTACGTGTACATATTTTCAGATAATCTTTCAGCTTTAGAATCACTTGGAATAACGCAAGGGAGTGATATAATTTGAGAAAAGATGACTATCAAAGAATTATTGATTTTGGTGGCAGATCTAGCAGCTGAACTTTAGTCAAGAATAATGCAAAATTAATTATCAAACGCTTGCAGTGGGATAGAAATGTCTCCAATATATACGTAGGCTACAAGTACGTGCACATTCATTCTATATTTATGTGGGTAGTGCATTGTGCTTGGTCAAGGAAAAGATAGTTAACAGGTGTTTGCTCCAGTGTGACATAATAATAATAATAATTCATTCTTAACCAGTCATATTTTACCCAAGATAAATGATACAATTTATATGGCACCAAATCCACTTTAAAAATATGCTCAAGGGGCGACTATGAAATATATGTGAAGAAGTATACACAAGATGAGAGAAGTGCAAGAAAAACAACGAGGGGACTTGATAATCAATTATATGCGATGTTGAAAAGGAAGGTCTTTAGATTCTGTTTGAATATTTCAGCTGAGAAACCATTTAAAAGATATCCGAGTTCAATAAAGTTATGTTCTATTGTAGTTGGTACAACCCACTTCCCTGTTAAACCACAGATAACTCTAAAAAGGTGTTCAGGTTTTGATATACATGTATTGGACTTTTTTAATTGAATGATTCACATGATAAATCAAAGGAATTGTAATCCATGTCATGTTGGATGAAGCAGTTTCGAATTACTAAAGCTATGCACTTTTCAAATTATATATTTTTTACCTCATATTCTGGTACCAGCACCCTTTAATCAGAGTTGCCAACATTTCAAGAATATTGATGGGATGTGTTCTTTACAAACTCTATGTAAATCCAGCATTTATTTCTTTATTGAATGCCCAACGGAAAAGTGTTTCGTCTTGCATAAGGAAGAACTTTGTTCAGCTGTTATGGTTATTCTCTGCTTGTAGGTTCTTGCGACGTGTGTATTCCATTAAAGTTGAGCATACAACGACAATGTATATTTATGTAAAGACAGAACTGTTATTCATAGGTCATTACAAGATCAATAAAACCTACTACCCCATTATTGAATATTAATTCATTAACACACCATGATATAGCATACAATGCAGCCATTATTAACGCACAACCAGTTCACAAGCTCTTGGAAATAAGCAGGCTTTGCAATAATTATTTATCCCTTGTTATTGCTTGTTCGATCGATAATTCATTTATGACAAAGCAAGGCTATACAAAATTATGGACTTTAATTTTAATTGGAGCCGTGTATTACCAGTGTTTTATCTCAACATGTGGTCCACAACCAGTGGATAAATTGTAATATCACAGATTGTTTTGTGCTCAAATATCTATTGTAATTATGGTTGTAGCTATAACATTAAGTTGGTATTCCAAGAGAAAGTTTGTAAAATTGTTATTTTGACATTTAGCTTTCTTGTTTGTCTCATTTTCCCTTTGAGTTCATTGACTGATTAAGATTTTTAAGGATTTGCATATTTTATTCCTTTACAGTTGCTAAGCATTCAGGCATTTTTCTATTCTTCTCTTCCTATTCAGATATCACTTTCAACACCTGTCTATTCCTCTGCTTTCAATCTGTCATGCTCCTCCATTCCTTCTCTATTCAGATGTGTTTGCTTATTACATTGCTCACCTGACTCTTTACAGTGTACAGCTCATTCAGTTCAATACACTGTAGACCACTTTCGTAATAATGTATTCAAATTTTATGCACACTTCTTTGTCAAATGCACAATGACTAAAGTATTTATTCACCTGATATAAAATAATCGTCTTTCAAAAGAAGGAATGTGGATACCATGAAGCGGTTGTTGCTAGGTTGGTCAAGCTCCGATGTTTGTCCAACCTACATGTAGCAACGTTAATGTATGCAAGAAGCATTCCGACTATTGAACTCTCATTACATGTATCTTATGGCAGCTGAATACACACTTTGTCTTTGGGCAAACGTAAATACATTTGAATACATTACATAAGTGGTCTATTAGTAGGCATTATTACAGTATATAGTAGAAAAAATGATTCCTTGGTTCAACTATTCTTGCATTCCTTCATGGTCATTCTCCTCCTCCCTATTGTCTCCTCAATTCTTATCTCTTATTGGTTCTTTTTAATTTGGTTCTTCCATTAAGTTGGGTCTCGCCACTTTCTCTTTTGTTTATTTGTTGAATTTAAATATATGAATATGTAATTATGTTAATTCAATGTGAACCAGCAGGCAAAGCAGCCATTTTGATTTGAAAATGAATCAGAACAGTACTGGACTTCATCATGTTCAGTTCCTTCTTTTAGTGTTACTCCGGAGTTCCACTTACATGTGAGTTATTTCTGCTGTACTTACATGTAGATATTTTAGATGATCAAGACTTTTTGTAGCAGGTTCTTCAACACATACTTTACATCTCAAGATTAAAAAACAAAAAATCCTATTTTATATATGCATTTAATGCATTTGGAAAGAAGATAACATACAGAAAGTTTTAGCCTTTATAAAGGACACTGGGTGACACAATCGGTTATACTTATACTGTAGGAACATGTAAGTATAAATTGTGGAGATTTAAAAAAAAATGTTCCTGAGGCACATTTATGAAGGAGTTTCAGTACATGAGCTGCACATGTATGCACAGAAACTGTTGAATATTGTTAATTGAAGCTTGTCGATATGTTTTTAGAATTTAAACCATTTTTTAATGCTACTGATATACTCAAGGAGCTCCTTGCTATACTGCAGAGTAATCGATGTACATGTACTGTATGTGAAGAACTCTCTGTTCAGAGCCCATAGAAATTAAACACCAGGTTTATATTAAATACAGGAAAGAACATTTTGAAATGAAAGTTTAGATTTAAGATTTAAATATTTCTTGTATTTGACCTTTTTCTATTGTGAGAAGAGTTCATTTGAGATCACTGCCCTGCTCATCATCTGAGCAGTGTTTTGGAAGTATTAATAACACCCTCTTCCACTCTCCTGGCCACCATTCCTGATTGCTTTTCCAATTATTACAATTGATATTACCATGGACATACAAGGCACGTAATGCAGGCTGTATTTAGTTTTTGAAGTGGAAGTTCCACCAATAAGATTTGAAATTTATGTCCAAAAGGCATAAAGAACAGATGGTCTATGTTATTGACTAGAAAATAAATTATCTGTTAGATTTTGGCTCAAGCTGACAAAGCAATTTCTATATTTTGATGTTTACAATGTAGCATGGGAACTGAAAATGATAAATTATCTTTCGGATCCTTCCATGATTTTCCACGTCAAATGAATGTAGGTATTTAATGCATGTCTAATATTACTGTATAAAGTCCATGCCATCAGAACTTTTATAAATGCATTTGGTTTCCACTGGCATTCACCAACGCTTCCCTGTGAAAATCTGCCAAGAAATCTTCCCCCACACTAGACCAAAGATCCTTCCATGGCTGAATGAGTTTCTTTTATTCTCCACACAATTAAACACCATTGATATTGTGTGCGTAAGAATTGGCTATATAATCCTTTTGGTGGCCTATTTAACTTGTCATGAAAGTTCTGCCATTTGTATTGTACAGAGTTCTGCAGGGAATTTTAGTTCTGCCATTTGTTATTGTGAGGAGTTCTGCAGAGGGGGGGGGGGGGCATTGCAATAATAATAATAATAATCATAATACTTACATGTACATGTATATAGCGCAGAAACTATATTAATATATTCTACTGCGCTAAGAAGACTCTTATTTAAGTAAAGACATGAGTGGTAAAGCAGTCTTGCAGCCCTCGATTCAGTTTTTGCACAAACCTATGGGAGTGTGTTGATCGTAAAAACGGTATCACAGCCCTACATTTGCTACCTTCTCACTTTTCAAAATGTTGCCTTCATTTCCCACAGCCACATCTATTCATGTTGTATACATGATCTTCATGTATTGATTATTAAAGATAACATTTATTTCTGTGTAACTTTACGAATGGCGTGATTGTGTAATGTGTACACCGTACATGTAAACTTGTTTTTAAACAGTGTAAAATATAAAGTTAGGACAATGTTTGTTTACTCTTTTAAAAGAAAGGAAGAAATCCTTTGTAATTAATGATTTAATTAGCATCTATGCTATAGAACAAAACAACCAAATTAATTGTCATTTTATTCTTCAGTATGCTCATGTAGTTACGACATCTGTTGCACTTCTGGCATGATATGCGACTGCTTTATTACATGATGTATTTATTATACAAACAGATTGATCATAAAATTGAACTTTGGTTTTATTATTTGATACGAATACAATGTACAAAGTGGGTGTAGTGCATGAATTTTAGAATGCAAATATTTACAAATTTTCCTTGTTGCATGTATAAATATTTATTCTGTATTAAACTAGCTTGGATAGTGAAGGAAACGTATTCAAACAAAGCTTTGATTTATGTTTAAAAAAATATGTATTTTTATGAGTACTTACAGTATCGTGATTTATTACTGACCATACTTTGATATCATATGGAACTAGTGAATAGTTCCTGCTAATTAAAAATAGCTTACAGTTTGTAATATACAGTATGCAAGCCATGCACTTGTGCTGTTAATAAATCTGGTACGATGTTATCTGAAATGGATGACCTTAGAGCTTAGATCATTGTATAATTTCTTTTTTTAAATACATGTACTCAAACAGATGCCAACCGTTCCGTAATGATACAGTTGTAGAGGGAAATATTACTGTACTGCACTGTAAGATGTGAATAAAGTGAGAGCAAACATGACAACAATTACTACACTCTCGGCCAACCACTCATAATACATGTATATACATTGTACACCTCATGTATTGTTCTTGAACAGTTGGCATATATGCACCAACTGAATTTACATTGTAGGATTCTATGTGGCCACTCCCCTCTCTAGAGCAACGGTTGGAGATTTAATTTACCAAATTTTTTATAGTAATTTGATACTGATAATTGTGTTTTTTCTGGTTAAATTTTGAGGAAGTTGATATCACACACAAATTGATTGATAATTGTTTGAGATAAGAATGAAGAGCTTCATTCCCTGGCTCAATCGTCAGTTTGCTAAAGTCCAAAAAATGGCGACCAAAACAAGGAATCAAGGAAATTTAATTAGGCCAGTCATACTGAACAGGACTTATGCCAACAAAATAGAAGTATTTGTATCATAAAATAATTTCTCACTGAAAGAAATTAACGTCATGGGTGGGATTCGAACTTATGACCCTCTGGTTGAAAGGCGAGAGTCAGAATCGCTACACCAAGATGCCTCCTCCCAAATGTTATTCATGCTGCATTGGATTTGATACAGGGACAAAGTAAAAGCATAATCAAGAAAAGTGAAATTTCTCTTTTTACACGTCTGTCTGAAAGTTTGGGAGGTCTGAAAGTACATGAATAATTTTTAGGAAAAAAAAGTTATAGTCAAACATTATTCATGTAAAATTTCTATGATTTTTCCCCTCAGTTGAAGATCAATGAAGCGGGAAAGTCAGAATTTTATACTTAGATTTCAAATAGAGATTTCAAATAATTCTGCAAATGCTGTCAATAAAGATGGGAATTTCTTGAATGCTGGACTGGTCTTTCTGCCTTGTGATGTGTTACAGGAGCCTACCTTCATTGTACTGGTACATACGATGTACATGTAACCAAGCTTTTTTCAATCGTTGAGATTCTGTCATACTTTATTCTTACCTATTTTGTATTTATGACTTTCATTCAGGCAAGGAATAGATTAAATGGTGTGACTGCCGCAGCCAAGATCATCGAACTCAAAGACACAGATGACCTCAATGATTTCAGAGTTGAGATTGACATCCTTACAGAATGCAAGCATCCAAACATTGTCGGAATGGAGGAGACTTTTCTCCACCAATCAAAATTATGGGTAAGTTTTCATTGTTCAATTCTTTGTGAGAAAAATTTAAGACCTGGTCTGTGCCAGAAAAATTTTGTTTTGATGAAAAGCAGAAAAATCAGACAAACAGATAAAAAATAAGTTTGAAGTAAATCCCACAATATTTCAATGATAATAATTGAACAGTGGTTTTCATGAATTTCTTTACGTCATTTGTCATAAAACGTGTGATGACGTATGTCATGCACTTCCTGTCGGTGAGCTTATTATCACTCATTGTTTTTAAGAATTTGTTTTGCTCCATAAATGCTATCCTGCAAACGCTGGATGCTCAATCAATTAAAGCGAGCAAGATACTTATCCTTGTAATCAATCCCATGTCATCTTTCCTCCCCTCCTCAGATGATGATAGAGTTCTGCGAGGGCGGAGCCCTCGACGACATCGTCCTAGAGTTGGAGAAGCCGTTGACTGAAGGCCAGATCAAAGTCGTCTGCAGGCAGACGTTGGAAGCTCTGGAATACCTTCATGAACACAACATCATCCATCGAGACATCAAAGCAGGAAACATTCTCCTCACTATGAGCGGACATATTAGATTAGGTAAAGTGAATCATTTTTGTTGCAATTTATAAAATTACATATTGATAAAAATTAGTTTCATGTAAATTGAATTTTACCAGATCTTATATTATGAGGGTTCGTTTTGTTCCGGCGGGTTCATTTTGTTCCGGTAGCATCGGTGATGAATATGTAGTTATCAAAATGGATTTAATCCAATATCAAAGGAAGAATCAGGAACATAAGTTAATTCCTAATTCTTGTGGAAGTAGTAATCAATCGACATTTATTACACACTAATCTAACAAAGGGTACGTTCGGTGCACCCACAATTTAAAGAAGTGCAGGTTTACTTACATAATAAGATATTTTATAAGCTGAAATATTTGCGGTGATTTATTTTTCACAAATTTGAGGGTGGCCTCATCCGTTCAAAAATGCTATCCTCGAGGGACCCGAGATAAAAATTATATACAAATTATATATACCGGTATACAAATAAATACAACAAGCAATACAGTCATACAGTGGGACAAAATGCTTTGAGTCTTCAAAAAAACAACAACACCCAAACCAAACAAAACATGTACAGATATTTATAAAATACAAAAAAGGAAAATCATTTGAACAAACATTAATACGACTGTGTGATATAAAGTAATTTCTTAAACAGAGAAAATTGAACGATATCAAAATTGGGTATAGTGAATAGATTTAGCTGAAGTCATGAGCCAAAGGATTTGCGAAAGGAGTTGAGGGATGTAGCCCGACGTTGTTCTGGTTTCAGATTGTTCTATTCTTTGGTGCCGATAAATTGAAAAGTTCTTTTCCCAATGTTATTCGTAAGGGCATGACTTGCAAATTTAAGTGAGGCAGAGGTCATTGATCTAGTGTGGATTTGGTATTGTGGCTTAATAAACTGTGTACTTAAATATGGGGGAGCAAGATTATTTATGCATTTGAATACTTCAAACATTCAATGAAAGTACCACCGTGAGGGTAAGATCTTTCCATTTGAGATCGGAAATAGATCGGAGATGTGAGTTCGAGGAAGGCCGCTTAGTATCATCCTTGTATCACTTTAAAACATAAAGGAAAAAGGGTATAAAGAACATTTAGTACATCAAACATACCATTGAAATAATTGAAATTGAAGTAGAAAAGTTTGTAGTAGAAGAGGCAAGATGCAAAATTTGCAGAGGATTTTGAGCTCCCTTTGTGCTTTAACTTGAAATTATCTATATCATAGTAATCAAACTGGGGCATGATAAGAGCATTGTAAAGTAATTTTAAAATAATATTTGGAAAGTAAATATAACAAAGGCTATGAAGTATAGATCAACTTCCCAAGGTTGTCCAGCCATGGTCTGAAAACTTGTGGAATATCAGAAGAATCAATATCAATTACCATGAGCAAAGCTGTTGTATGGGTACTCAAACGAACAAAAGCAAATTTGTGAAAATTGAATTAAAATTTAAAATTTCAAGGCCTAGAAGTCCTCCTTTCCTCTATCAGATTTAGATATTTCATTTTGATCAATCATTTAAAAAAGCAACAGTAACACACATATTAAAACATAAACATACATAATTGAAGAAAGTTGATAAGTTGTCTCGTGATGTGCAAACGTAGAACGTTAGTATAGTGACCTATCGGCTGCTATCTGCTAGCCTTTATCAAACTATATGAAGATAGACTGCGCTGCGCGCGCCTTATATTGCCTCGGGAGAGGCCCGGAGTGATCGGGTGTGTGTTCCTAGTGCCGTGATTGGATGTTGCCGTTGACCAATCAGCGGGCGCGCTATTGTTCCCTGCCGAGTCGGCCGTCGGGGGCGGGCTGAGTGGAGCGATCGGGCGGGCGCTATTGTTCCCAATACCGACGTCGAGGGGGCGAACGGGCACGTCATTGTCCCCCGCCGTGGCGGCAGAGGGCGCGCTATCTCGAACTGGTTATAATCGGTTCGTTGCGTGGCGTGGAATGGCAGAAAGCCACTCATTAGGGATGTCAATGCCGTTATCCCTATTGATATTGTTCGAATGCAAACGGATCTGAATCGCTTCTTTCACACGGCGCGTATACCAATGTTTGTCTTGCGCAACACAGCTGACCTTATCCCAGCCGGGATGATGCTCGGCAGTCCAAGCATGCTCGGCCACAGCTGAGCCTTCGGTTCGCCTGTGTTGAACATCGCGGCGATGTTCACACATACGTTCCCCGACGGGTCTACCAGTCTCGCCAATGTAAACCTTATCACAGGTTGAGCATGGGATCTTGTCAACTCCATCGCGCCTGTCAGGTAGAACCGGGTCCTTCGGGTGGACCAGTTGGTTACGAATGGTGCTATTGGATTTGAATACGACTAGAATATCACTCTTCTCCAAGCGCCGGCGGAGCAAGTGTGCGATGCTACCAACATACGAGAGAACTACGGTAGACTTAAAACGAACTGGTTCCACGGAAGGGGCGCGTTTCTTCCTGGAAGTGCGATTGATAAATGACTCGGGATAGCCATTAGTCAAAAGAACCGCAGCTACGTGTTGCTTCTCTGCTGCCGTGCATTGGGGTTTGGAGAAGATGCGTGAAGCTCTTTCATAGAGGCATTTCACAACCCCGCGCTTGACGGATTGCGGATGATGCGAATCATACATGTAGGCTAAATATTGATCAGTGTGCGTGGGTTCCTATATACGGTAGTGGTCAAGCGACCCTCGGAGTCGTGGTGTACCATGGTGTCTAGAAAGGCAATGCGCTTGTCACTTTCTGTCTCCATAGTGAAGCGAATGGAAGGTTGCTGCGCGTTCATGTGGGTGAGCAGATCATTTGCGGATGATCTGTCGCAGATGATAAAAGTATCATCTACGTAGCGCTTCCACACTCTCGGGGCGCAATTGGTTGGGCAAATCTTCAGGGCACACTCCTCGAATGGCTCCATGTAGAGGTTGGCAATGACCGCTGAGACGGGACTGCCCATTGCCGCGCCTTCCTGTTCGAAGAAATCACCATTATACATGAAGTATGTAGAGTGAAGTAAGAACTTCAGTAGGTCAACTATCTTCGCCGGCGATAGCTGAGTGCGTTCCGAAAGAGTAGCGTCGGTGCTAAGCCTAAGGAACGCGGCGTCACATGCGACATCGATTGGTACGTTCGTAAATAACGATACCACATCAAAGGAGACCATAACTTCATGCTCAAGTATGGTCTCACTGCGAAAGAAATCAACAAACGATGTAGAATTACGGACAGCGTGCTGGGAGGTGTCATTGCAACTAGCGGAGCAAGAATGTCGGCGACGAACTTAGATGTATTGTAAGCGAACGAGCCCACGCAGGAAACAATGGGGCGCAGTGGGACCTCGGGTTTGTGGATCTTAGGTAGTCCATAGAGCTGGGCGGCTGTTTATTCTGCGAAGGTCTCAAATGACGATAAACGGAATCATCAAGGTCCCCATTCTTTTGTAAGTCGCGAAGAATGGAGGTAAGCTTACGACAGAGGCGATCTGTTGAGTCCTTCTTAATAGCGCGGTAAGGCCCCGAACATACATGTAAACATAAATAAACATACAAATACAAGCAAATTTAACAAACAACAAGAAGTTGACATTCTTGGAAAGCATTTCATGTGGTCAGAACCCCACATTACAAACATCATATCCGAAAGATAGCATGTTGCCTTGTTACCCTTTACTTTGAAAACCATTTAGAGAATCTTGTATTGTGACCTTTGTTCGATTTGATTGAAAGCCAGTGCAAGATATTCTGAATTGGAGTTATGTGATCATGGGGTCTTTTCTTGGTTATGAGACAAGCTGATGAGTTCTGAACTTTCTTGAGCCATTTGACTTAGGTATCTCTAAGTCTGAAGAAGGTGTTATTGGATAAAAGTTGAACCAGGATGTGCTGAGTGAATGCTTTCTTTTAGCAGCAGGAGTCGGGTACTAGTAGTCGCGAATCCGGCGTATGTTCCAATTGTGATAAACTGCGGATCAAATACAGCTAGATACATGTATGTGACCCTTCATTGTTATGATCCTGTCTAAGAGTAGACCAAGGGAACGAACTCTGGAAGCAGGCGGAATGAGTGCCTCACCAGCTGTTAAAGCAGGAATCATTATTTTCTTCAACTGGATGTTTTGTTTTAATAGTAATGTAGAACATCCAAATGTAGGATCCCGACTACACCTATATCCTTTCCTTGTTGTTGCCTGGCATTGAGTAGGCCTCTCGATCTCCTGAACTTTGTAACTGATCATGATATGTGATCAGTGTCTCTTCTGCAACTTTGAAGATCTCCACATGCATTGATGATACACTTGTCATTCCTTGTATGCATTAGATCAGGAATCATCATTTTCTTCAACTGGATGTTGTGTTCAGTAATGTAGAACATCCTCCAATTTGTAGCCTCCTGACTACACCTATGGCCTTTCCTCGTAATTGCCTGGCATTGTATTGGTCTTTCAAATTTCCCCAACAAGGTCATCAACAATTATCCTGCGATGTTGTCAACACACACGTGAGTTGTGATCAGTTTCCCTTTTGCTTCTCCTCAATTCTCTACTCACACAAAACCTAATACATCGGTGATGCACTCTCACTTCCTGCAATGCATGTACGCTTGCTACGAAGTCAACGTCCGTTTACAATGGTTGTCCAACCGTGATATGATATCTTGTGGAATATCAGATCATCATAAACAAAAGCAACAATCAATAATAAAAGACAATAATAACAAACATACAGACAAAACAATCACAAATAGACATAAGAATCCAAGCAAATGAGATTGGTGCCCTCTCAATTCCTGGAAGGCATGTACACTATACACCTGCTACAAACCCAACATCTGCTTCCCATGGTTGTCCAGCCATGGTCTGATATCTTGTGGAATATCGGTTGTATCAATATCAATCATCATAAACAAACAAAAATAAATTTTTGAAAGTTAAGAAAATGTAAAAGTTCAAGGCTTAGTCTTGAAGTCCTCCTTTCCCTCTATCAGATTCAGATATTTTTTCTTCAAATTTTCAGATATTTTGTTTTAGCAATCATTAAAAAAACGATTTTTACAAACATACAGACAAAATAATCATGCATACAAATCCCAGCAAATAAAAGAAAAATGAGATTGGGACTCCTAAATAAAGCATTGCTTGTGGTCAAAGCCCCACTATACAAACATTATCAACTAGATGTTGCGTACAGTACCTTAAAACATCCTCAAAATCTGTTGCATCTGGACTACAATTCAGGGTTCTCCACTGGTCAGGATTTTGTCCGGGGGCTCATGTGTTCGCCGGGCGCCGGACCCCGCAGGCTGCGGGTGGTAACATAAAATTTGTGGTTTCACGCAGCGCGCGATTCTGGCATATGAAAAGTGCTGCACTGCTTTGATATTCAGTGCATGTCAGAATTCTTAGTTTAAAAAAAAACAGGAACTCAAGTCACCAATAACATCCAGTATTTAACACACATTTTGTTATGATCTATGAAATAAAATTCTAAGAATATCAAAATCAATATTTTGCAATAACTAGCTACAGGTCTAATGTCAATCTCTATTATATTTTTGTCATGGGATCAAGTGTTTGCTTCTCTAGAAAGCCACCAGTCATTTCAGCAGATAAATAGGTAAAAATCAAGAAATTGTTTGTACATTGTCACTAAAAAAATTATCAAGATTGTTCTTCTTACATTTCCCATCTGTTATATTATCAAAAATGGTGGAAACAGGCATTTATTTATTCTAACTGAGCTGGGTCCATCAGAGGGGTATCAGAAGCTAACCTCCCCTGAGCTGTGGGAGAACAAGCAGGCATAGAGTGGTGTCATTCTCAGGGGCTTTTCCTGAAAAAATCGCCAAGAAAAACTTATATTTACAGCTTTCTTTTAATTTTGCTGATTAATTAGAATGTAACAAGTTGACTAAAAATACATCAACTACGGATAATTTCATTTGATAAGGCCTGCAAAGGTGTATATTTTGAGGATTGATGAACTAAGTTTGGCTAGGGCGCTGACAGTGACACCATTACCTCTGATTCACCCTGCCCAGAGCTCTGGAGCTAATGTTGGTGACGGCTACCTATCACCCGTCAAACCTGTAGAATACATCGTGATTTTTACTGTCTCTGTCAGCGATTTCTACATTTCATTTGACTAAAATCCAAAAAAGAAATAACATAGAGTAGCACTGATATATTCTTTTTTAAATAAGGTTTATCATACTTACTATATATATGGAAATTTACCTAGCACTTAACCTCCTTCGCATAAAATTTCACTAACATGTGCCAGAATGAATATGAGGGAGTAAATACAGGAGGGAATTTCCCATAACAGAAGCTCTTCCCTTTATTGGAAAAACCCATTTTCGGCGGGTTTATGATGCCATAAAGATCAAGAAACATCAGGTCTTCAACATTTTTCTTCTTTATTTTTCCCCTTCTTTCCCCAATTTTATGTTTGGAATTTGTAAATAAATGTATGCATGTGAATATATGGGACTTATTTGTCATGAAACTATCAATTTTCTTGTCTGGGCGCGTCCAGTTTTCGTCTGGGCGAGAGAAATTTGTCCGGGTGGAAAAATGCTTTTTTGAAATTTTGTGCGGGCGGAGCCCCCGGACAAAACTGCTAGTGGAGAACCCTGCTACATCTGTAGCCTCTCCTGGTTAACGCCTGGCACCGCATGGGTCGTTGAATGTCAGCAACAAGGTCATCACTCGATCCGATGATGCGAGCAGACTAATGATAGATGATCAGTTCTTCTTTTACATCTTCGCATATCTCCACTTTATACGCAAAACATGCATTGATGCATTATTTTGCGCTCCTGAAATGCAGGTACTCCTGCTACAAAGTCTATAGTAAGTCCATTAACCATGATTGTCTGGCCATGGTCCGAAATCTTGTGAAATATCAGTCAGCATGAGTAACGCTGCTGTACTGGTACTTAAACAAACTTTAAACAAGCTCAAACAAATTCAAACAAACAAACTTGTATCTAAACAAACAAACAAACTTATTCGAATATTAAAAAATAATAACAATATAGAATTCTGTGTTAAAAAATGAGGAGACTCAGGATTGTAAAAAAAGATGATATCACACATACCAGCAAACTTGCCAATTTAATGGTTCTTTAATAAAGGGCTTTCCTTCATTTGGGAATTCCTTCGTTTGAACTGAAATGTTACCAGACTTTCATAGTTTGCATATCTCCACTTAAAAGCCATTTCACTGAATTCAAGGTCACAATTCATTCACCAATAAACTGATGAATTTACATCAGTTAATTTAATCACAAACTACATAATAAATATGACAGACCACCTAATTATTTCCTTACACACAACATAATAATGTTAAAAAATAACTTCATGACCAAGTATGCACCTCTATGTCCATGTAAAGTATAACTCAAAAGAACAATGCTGCGTATAAATTCTAGCCAATTTAGTACATAAAAATTTGAAATTGTCTTGGATTTTCAGAGACTCATCTTCTTTGTAAGGGGAAAACAAGCTCTGACATGATGTATCATGTGAAGTATACATGCACATTATCATTATTCATATCTTACAGTGGACAACATCAGGGGAGTGTTTCACTTTTGGATAATCATGAAAAGGAAATGCAATATCTATTATGGGTCCCCCATCTGCATAAAACGAATTTGGGAACCTCAAATTACATTTAAGTCGAGCCTTTAATCATTTTCAATCATTTGAAGAAGGAAATGGGAGTTTTGGTTTCAAGAGTTCTTCTTGTCAATTACTTTTGATTGTTTTTCTCTCCCTATAAAGCAATATAAAGAGAGCAGTAAGGGTTGATCAGCCTGCCAATGAATTATTTATCTTTGATGATCTAATGATCTTGTATGTGAGATTCTCCTTATCACAATATCAAGAGAATAGCAGGCCAATGTTGCGCCATAGTGTTACTGCCTGTATTTTACTTGACGCTAAGAAGAAATGTTCATTTCTGACGTATCGTCTAGCTCATGCTGAGCCAGATTGATGATTCATCATTCATGATTTTACAATTTTATAGATTTATCTCTTTGTAGACTTATAATAAAGTAAAGATTTTATTCCTGTTTATGTGTAAAAATAATTTCACTATTAAACCAAAATAGCAAATAAAATGGGCTGCCACTGAATGTCTGCGCCCTAAGCCCCCCGTCAAATAAAAAGACTCGAACTAAAACATTGAATAAAATCTTTACTGCATACTGCATGGGAAAATTAGTCATTCTTATAATTAGAATATTCCAAAAATGCCAGTAGGCATTGTGTAAAACCATGAACACATCTTGTTACATTTTTTATGTACATTTAGGACATAAAATTCTGTACCGTATTTCCAACTTACCATAATATTGTGTATATTGGAGAAAGCCAGAAGGTTTTTTTTCCAAATATTCATTTAATTTTTTATAACTTTGCTGAAAACTAATCACTTTACATTCATTTTTTTCATAGCTGACTTTGGGGTTTCTGCCAAGAACACATCACCATCACAAAGAAGAGATTCTTTCATCGGTACACCATACTGGTAAGATTTACTGTAATAAACCTTAAATATCAAATTTTTAAAAACATGTACTTTTGTTCTGTGGGGAGACTTTTGCTCCTTGCTTTCAAACATATAGAAATGTAGGCTACATGAATACTGCTTATTTCCAAAATGGAGATCACTTCATATTGTGTTCTCAAAGCCGTGTTTATCGAAAAGAATTGTATATCAAGTTTGTAAGATAAATTTCAGGAGTTTATTGGGGATGATCATTCACAAAATCTGTGGCTATCACCCCTCCCCCCCCCCCCCCCCCAGAAAAAAAAGAAGAAGAAAAATCTTCATGATGAATTTTTTTATGACCAGATTCAGTAACACATCTGGCATGCGGCATTGAAGCGAGAGCAATTCATCAAAGTTTCGCAATCCGCTTGGATCAAGCTTATGCAGGGAACCATAACCCGACTTAGCCTTCTGCAATCGGTGTAAGCATCATTGTTGCCATGGTAACTCCTAATTTATGCCCCTCCTGGTGAGGCTGTTGTTGCAGTGCATCGTCTGGAATTGGTGGAAATTGGACTCCCTTTGCCTTCGCGAGCGTGATGTTTGGACTTACAGTTTCATTTGATATTTGATGTCTACATCCATGGGATACAAAGCTTTTATTACAATTCCATGCACCACCGACTAGTGATACAATTATATACAATTTCCCCAAAGGAAGGAACTTTATCGTGTCATAAGAATTTGGAATGATTTTTTTCTCTTAAAAGATTGGAAAAATTATCCTCAAAGTACAAGCATTTTTTTCCAAATAGAAAAATTACAGTATGAATTCATCCAAAATTAAATGGGACTTTGATCAAATAGTATTCATTATCTTAATTGCAAATTTAATGATTCAAAGATTAAATGCATGTATGAAACTAATTTATGTGTGGAGAATATTCTGACAATTTGTTCGTCTCAATATTTTTCCTTTTGAAAATAGAGTTGTAGATAGTTTTGAGAAGGAAAAAAAACGATAACAATAAATGATGTTAACATAGGAGATGCTCGATATATTTATACTCAATGTAATATGAAGTCTGATTATATCAGGCACTTGTTCTTATACCGCTTTCAACTTTTCCAACTGTAATCAAAACATTCCAGCTGTGATCCCATCTCGAAATTGACTTCCCTGCCTTCCTGAGGACGATTGATGATAATGACAATTTACATTATGTTGTTTCTTTGTCATCTCTCTGTTCAGGATGGCGCCTGAAGTCGTGATATGTGAGACGTTAAAGGACAATCCATACGACTACAAAGCTGATATATGGTCTCTAGGCATCACGTTAATAGAATTGGCAGAGATGGAGCCGCCCTATCATGATCTCAATCCGATGAGGGTACTTATCAAGATACCCAAGGCCCCGCCTCCGAGGTTGGAGCAACGCAAAAAATGGTAAGTGAGCGCCACTCCTGCAGATTATGGTAGTTGTACTGATATTGATAATGGTTATGATGGTGATGAAGATGACGATGACATATATGATGACGGTGACCATGATGATGATAATAATGATGGTGGTGGTAATGATGATAATAATGGTGGTGATTATGATTATGATGTCATGACGATGAAGTTGACTTTGACGAAGACGACAATGATGATGATAATGATAACGATGATGATGGTGATGGTGATGATGACGACAGTGATGATGATATGGTGATGACAATAATAGTGATGATAACTGTGATGATGATGACGGTGATGATGATGTGGTGATAATAATGATAGTGATGATAGTGATGATAACTGTGATGATGATGACGGTAATGATGATGTGGTGATGATAATGATAGTGATGATAGTGATGATAACTGTGATGATGGTGATGATGAAGCTGATATATGGTCTCTAGGCATCACGTTAATAGAATTGGCAGAGATGGAGCCGCCCTATCATGATCTCAATCCGATGAGGGTACTCATCAAGATATCCAAGGTCCCGCCCCCGAGGCTTGAACAACGCAAAAAATGGTAAGTGGTCGCCACTCCTGCAGATTATTATAGTTGTACTGATATTGATAATGGTTATGATGGTGATGAAGATGACGATGACATATATGATGACTTTGACCATGATGATGATAATAATGATGGTGGTGGTAATGATGATAATAATGGTGGTAATGATGATTATGATGTCATGACAATGAATTTGACTTAGACTAAGAGGACGATGATGATGATGATGATAACGACGATGATGGTGATGGTGATGGTGATGGTGATGATGATGATGGTGGTGATGATGTGGTGATGATAATGATAGTGATGATAGTGATGATAACTGTGATGATGGTGATGATGAAGCTGATATATGGTCTCTAGGCATCACGTTAATAGAATTGGCAGAGATGGAGCCGCCCTATCATGATCTCAATCCGATGAGGGTACTCATCAAGATATCCAAGGTCCCGCCCCCGAGGCTTGAACAACGCAAAAAATGGTAAGTGGTCGCCACTCCTGCAGATTATTATAGTTGTACTGATATTGATAATGGTTATGATGGTGATGAAGATGACGATGACATATATGATGACTTTGACCATGATGATGATAATAATGATGGTGGTGGTAATGATGATAATAATGGTGGTAATGATGATTATGATGTCATGACAATGAATTTGACTTAGACTAAGAGGACGATGATGATGATGATGATAACGACGATGATGGTGATGGTGATGGTGATGGTGATGATGATGATGGTGGTGATGATGTGGTGATGATAATGATAGTGATTATAAATGTGATGATGGTGATGATGAAGCTGATATATGGTCTGACTCTCTAGGCATCACGTTAATAGAATTGGCAGAGATGGAGCCGCCCTATCATGATCTCAATCCGATGAGGGTACTCATCAAGATATCCAAGGCCCCGCCCCCGAGACTTGAACAACGCAAAAAATGGTGAGTTGTGATGATGATGGTGCTGACGATGGTGATATAAGGCTGCAGATACAAACTCTTGGCTTTGGTTTTCCGCAAAGTGCATATATTGCACAATCCGGAGTTTGCATTTAGAGACCAATTCACTTTGTTATGAATCTCTTTATGATATAGTATTTGCTTGCAGACTATGTGTTATGCACTGCACAAAATACAACACTGGAAACCAATGGTCTGTGCCTGCAGACTAGGTGGTGGTCATGATGATGGTGTTAGATGTTTATGATTGTTTTGGTGTTGGTGATGATGATTAGGATGAGGATGATGGCAATGATGATGGTGAGGTTGATGATAATGATGAAAATGATGAAAATGAAGAATGTGATGGTGACTGTAAGCAATGGGTTGTATAGAAATTCATGAAGTTAGTAAATAACAAAGCTGAGGGATCTCTGTCTTTTTTCATTGTCAAAAATCATTTTTACCTGAAAAGATCTTTTCTGTGGTACATTGATTTATTCATTGGGTGACTTCAAGTACGGTGTGGAACGCTGGTGTTGGTGTTGCAGCAACACCAACACCAGCCTCAACACCAAACCTGAAGTCTGTCGGTGTTGGGGTTGACCTCGCAAGATTCTGACGTATTTCCGGTCGCTCGTGTTGGTTG